>ML660243.1:78478-112177 GCA_007570785.1 Antilocapra americana
CCTTTTGTAAAGAAGATGAGCTTAATGTAAAAGCTGTTGATGGTAGGTGGAAAACAAGTTTGCATAAAAATGTTGTGATGTAATGAGGATGTTCTTTGGCTATCAAACTGTCAGCTAACAAAAATAAAGTGAGAGACTTCTCCATCACCTCACAAAACTAACAGCAATAAAGAGAGACTGCTTCATCACCACACACCGACTCAGCTCAGTTCTTCCGCCAACACCACTCATCCCTCAAGACCCCCGGACCCCGCCAGGGCTGGACCCCAGCAGGAATGTGAAGTGTTGCAGTCATTATGGAAAACAGTATAAAGGGTCCTCAAAAACTTAAAAATTGAGTTGATATAGGATCCAGCAATCTGGATATTCTGACCATATATCCAGACCCCACACAAAAGTACAATTCAAAAAGATACATGCATCTCTATGTTCATAGCAACACTATTTACGAGAGCCAAGGCATGGAAACAACCTAAAACTCAACAGATGAATGGATAAACAAAGAGTCCGTTTGCTCTACAGAAGAAATTAACACAACGCTGTAAATCAACTATACTTCAATAAATTAAAAAAATAATTCAGGCTGAGGCAGCCAAACAAGTGAAAGTATAAACTTAGAAAAAAAAAAAAGACATCTAATATAAGCATTGGGGATTTAGAAGTGAAGAGCACTCCCCCCTTTAAAAACAGAAGGACATTTGGAATCAAGTCCACCTACATATGTTGAAAAAACGTCCACATCATTTTTTTAAGAGTCTGACTTTTCAAACAACTATAATGTAATAGAAGAAAACACACAGAATTTAAAATAACGTAAGGACAGACACTTAAGCCTTAAGAATGGCATGTCTGGTGTAACATCATATAGAATTTGGTTGCTTTTGTTGTTGTTTAGTCACTCAGTCGTGCCTGAATCTTTTCGGCCTCATGGACTGCAGCCCGCCAGGCTCCTCTGTCCATGGGATTTCCCAGCCAAGAATACTAGAGTGAGTTGCCATTTTCTCCTTTAGGGGATCTTCCTAACCCAGGGATCAAGCCCATGTCTCCTGCCATGGAGAAGGGAAGCAGGGGGTGGGGTGAACTGACAGAGTGGCACTGACACGTATACAGTACACGTACAAAATGGGGTTAGTGGGAGGTCTCTGCACAGCTCCGGGAGCTCAGCCTGGCTCTCTGTGAGGATGGAGATATGTGGGGTGGGAGGGGGAGGGAGGCCCAACAGGAAGGAAGCATATTTATAATTAGGACTGATTTGCTTTATCAAACAGCAGAAACCAACACAACATCGTAAAACAATTATCCTCCAATGAAAAAGCAAAAAAAAAAAAAAACCCACAAAGTTTCTAATTAACTATTATTGCATATCGAATAAAAAGGAAAAACCAGACTGACTTCCTAAGTGCCTGGGGGGAGGGAGGCATAGTCTTCCTTCTCAATCAGAGATGACAGACATTCTTTGGGACATAGAACGTCTCCCCACTACGCTTGCTCTGCAGGGCCAGGCTGACTCAGTGGACACGAGTTAAGGTCGGGGGCTTCTGTCCATGTTACTCTAAGGTCTGAGTTTATCATTATGGTTGAAGGCAAGCATTCAAAGAGTCGGGAAGCTATGATTAACTATGATCTTGGCCCCACGAACGCCTCTCTGCCTTTGAACAAGTCATATACATCTCTGGACCTATGTTTCCTTCTTGGTCAAATGCTGCTGGTGAACCTTTGGCCCTGTCGTTAGGAACATAAAATGGTACAGTTGCGATGGATAAAGTATGCTGGTTCCTCCAAAAAAACCAAAACTGAAATTACCATCATGGTTGAGCAATCCCATTTCTGAGAGCACACCCAGAAGAATTGAAAGTGAGGTCACAGGAGATGTTTGTACACCCGCGTTCATGTTAGTATTATTCAGACTAGCTGAGAGATGAAAGCAACCCAAATGGCCATCCACGCAAAATGGATAAATACAATGCGCTCTATACCTACAGCGGAATATTACTGAGCCTTAAAAATATGGGAAATTCTGACCCATGCTATAACATGGAGGAAACTTGAGGACAATATGCTAAGTGATATAAGCCAGTCACTAAAAGACAAATACTGTGTGATCCCACTTCTGTGAAGTAGCTAATATAGTCAAATTTACAAAGGCAGAAAGTCGAATGCTGGTTTGCTAGGTAAGGGGGAAAATGGGGAGTCATTGTTAAATGCAGACATGGTTTCAGTTTACAAGACAAAGAGTTCTGCAAACTTTACCCAGTTTCTGCAAATTTATCCAATATTGTTGAAGATTCATTTAAAAATGGTACAGATGGCCAATTGCTGTGTATTTCACCACAGTTTTTAAAATTTTATGCCGAGGATAAACCGAAGAGCCAGCTTCACAGAGCTGCTGAGTGTACAAAACTCCAAGGTAATTTAACACGAAACACCAGAGCCGTCCTCAGCGGAATGCTCAGCTCCTAGATGAGGCATCAGCAGACATGGAGGGCAGAGAGGAGACAGGAAACTGAAGTCAGTGGTACCCGTATCGTAAACTCTATATGAGGGTCATCTTAGCGTTGTGTGAGCATCATAAACTCTACATGAAGGTCGTCATACCGCTGTGTGAGCACCAGTCTAAAACCGGTCCAAGAGCCTCTGGACACTGATCCAATCTCTCCCAGCCCCTCCTCTTCTCACACAAACACAACAGCTCCCAGCTCCTTCTACTTTCACCTGTAAAATGGGTCTCTCCACCCTCAGGCTGGAGCCGAGCTGATCCCCCCGCACTCTGGGGTTGCAGAGGTCTCTTTGGGAGGATGTGAACTCAGCGCCCAGTCTCCTACAGGAGAGGGTGACCGGAGACTTACTGGATCCTTGGAGCAGAGAACGGAGCACTGGGTCAGTCAGGGAGGCTGAGGTTAAGGCGCAAAGGGCTGGAGCTGATGTTCGTCCAAAATCCAAAGAGGGGAGCCCCTGAGCACAGAAGACAACTCTTAACCCTGGGTAATTGGGGTGGGGATGGGGCTGCAAGGACCAGAAGCCTTCAAAGTTCCTGTCAGCCCTTAACATTTCTGTGGTCACCCTTGCAGGATTTTCTAAGATGTTTTTAACTGGAGTAACGTACACATAACAAAATTTTAACCATCTTTAAGTATTCAGTTCAGTCATTTTGTAACCGAAAGCAAAGTCTGGCTGCTGGCTGCTCAAAAGCCATTCAGGAGGCCAGGTTGGTGGAAGGAAAGTTTGCTTTATTTCAGATGCCAGCAGTGGGGAGAGGGGTTACACTCCTGCCAAAGGTCGACTCCCCTCCCACCCCAACTAGCAGGGGGTAAGAGGTTCATAGACAGAGGGAGGGGGCTATGTGGAGAAACAGCACGGTCAGCACAGTCATCTTGAAATTGGCCATCAGCGGCTGGACCAACAGCATCTTGATCCTTTTAGGTACAGTTATCCTTCAGTCACAAGGTCAGTTTCTTCCCATTTCCTTGAGGCCGGTTCTCAGAATTAGCACAGCTGTTGTCATGGCTACAGTGTGGTCGTCAACTAGTTACGTTCTTACGCCTGGAGGAGGCGTTCATCTCCACACACTCAGAATGTTGTCTGTAGACCTTGAGCAGGAACTAAAGGTCCTTGACTATGCTTAGTCACCACATTCTTATTATTTGTTCTCCTTTGACTGTTTTCCTTTGTTTTTGCATGCTCTCCTTCTTGGGTTCAACTTATTCTTTGGCTAAGCTCTTGCCAGAGAGAAGGCTGGCAGAGGACATAGGTGTCAAGGACCCTAGGGTCCTACTCCATTTCCACGTTAAGTACATTCGCATTTTGTGCAACCAAACTCCAGGACATTTTTCCTCTGGCAAAACAGAAATTACACATTCAACAGAAAAAAAAATCCCCCTTTATCCTTTCCCAGTTCTTAGCGATCACCTTTCTATTTTCTGTCTTGATGAATCTGACTACTCCAGGTTCTTCATTCCAGTGGAATCATCAAATATTTGTCCTTTACTATCAGGTTTATTTTACCCAGTTTAATATCCACTAGCTTCATCCATGGTGCGGCACGTGTTCTACTTCCTTCTCTTTAAATGCTGAATATACTCAATTTTGGTACCTACCACATTGGCTTACCCATCCTTTGGTCAATGGGCACTTGGGTTGCGCTCATGTTTTAGTTACTGTGAAAAACGGTGCTGTGAACACAAGCGTACACATGTCTCTTCCCGAGTGTGGTTGAACTCTCCTGGGTTTATCCTCAGAGGTAGAATTGCTGGGTCATATGGTTCTAAGATTTTTAGCTGCTTGTGATGGAGAAGATGTTCATGTGTTGAGGAATGGAGAAGTCAATCTATCTTATACATGATTCAGCCTGAACTGTGTGTGAACTAAGACAGCCTATCTATCCAACCCTCACAGCACATCTGCTTTAACCATTGAGGTAAAGAAAATCTGTTCTGAAGATAAGGATGGACAACTCTGTTCTCATGGCATCCATGTTAACACTCCCTGGAAGATAAAGTTCTCTTCTCGGACACCAGGGTCCTGCTGTCTCACTATGTACTGTGTCTTTTTTGAAGCCATGAAGGAATATACCCTGTCATGCTTGATGTATGTTCTTTGTTTGGGTAAAGTCTAAGACTGTGCTGGAAAACTCTGCTTCAGTGAAACAATTCCTCAGAACTCTGACTGTCTGTCTCCCAGAGTACAGTCCTCAGTTTGGTGCAAACAAAACCCTTTCATATTCCCATTATACATTGTTTATTGATTATTACTTTGGACACTTGAATTCATGGATCTCAGGGACCCTAAGAAGGGGTCTAAAACTGGGACCCCACTCAGACCCTGCTCCCGCCCAGCCCTCTTACACTTCTCAACTTCAGTGTGGGGGGACCCCAAGGCCAGCTGAACCCCAACCAGGAGAAGGGGAGCTTAACATGTCTGATATTAATTCAAGAAAGAAAAGCATTTAACAAGCCTCGTGCCTGCATCCAGCCTTGCACAAAGGGATGGAGGGGGGACAAAGGGGATGGGACTTGGTTCCCTTCTTCAGGGAGCTCTGTTTGCTGGGAGGGCTGAGCACACAGGCAGAGAATGAAAATGGGATATAAGAGATAAAGAGCCCTAGTCTTCAGGAAGGAAACCTGGCCCAGGAAGTGGAATAGTGAAGAGGGTGGGATACTGGTGAAGGGTTGACTAGATTCTGAAATCTATCAAGTGACCCGTAAAATGAGACCCTGGACACAGTCCATCAAAACAGGACCTAAATGTACTAGTTGACTCTTACATTAACTTTTTTTTAAATTGAAATATAGTTGACTTACAACATTATAAATTTTTTTTAAAAGGCAGCCACACAACATGGGGGATTCCCTGGTGGCTCAGAGGGTAAAGAGTCTGCCTACAATCCGGGGGCCCTGAGTTTTATCACTTTCACTTTAGGATGTCGTGGAGAGTTTCGACCCCATCCATCTGTTACAGGAATTAATCTCTAAGTGGCATATTACTTCCACAGACAAACTGCAGTTCTGCTCATGAGTTGTGAAATGTTTAGGTCATTTCATATCTAGGGAAGAATGTTGATTGATTCTGAAAGAATTAAGGGAATCCTGGCTTTCTCAGTTCTCGATATCCCAGGGGATTTCTAAGTCTAACCAGACATTGAGAGAATTAGGTAACTAGATGTTCCTGCATTACCCAACCTCTCTACACATTACTAAACTCTACCCAACCAGACCCAACTGAATGAATAAGCAGAAAATGCTGTCAATGCTTTAAAATCTGCATTAGCTCAGGTTCTAGCAGTAGGCCATCATAACTATAAATTACTGTGTTTAATCTTCATGCAGGAACATAGAGGACTCACCCTGGGTGTATTAACTCAGAGGCATGGTGACCAGCATTGACCCACTGGCTATCCTAGCCCAGCACTTAGATCTGTAACTGATGACAGGTTTGGCCACTTACCGCTCAACAGACAATAAATCAAGGGACAAGCTTCCATAGGGAAGAAAGATGCTTTATTCAGAAAAGCTAGCCATCTGGGGAGAAGGTGAACTTGTGTCCATGACAGTTCTCCTCAGACAAAACAATCTTTAGAGGGAAACGGTCTCAGTTAATCATTAAGGCAGGAGGTCAGATTCCCTGTCGTTTTCCCATTGCTGCAAGCCTGCTGATGTCCCTCCGTCTTCCCTGGGTCATTGCCTTGCTGGTGTGATCCACCTGCAACTGGAGGTTCTCTTGCCTCTGTGGTCCACCTGCAAATTTACCAAGAGGAAGCTAGGGGCAGAGAATCAAGCATTTCTTAAACTACTTAATTATTTTTCTTTTTTTGGCCACATCCTACAGCATGCAACCCCATGGATTGGAGCCCACCAGGCTCCTCTGTCCACGGGAATCTCCAGGCAAGAATACTGGAGTGGGTAGCCATTCCCTCCTCTCAGGGATCTTCCCAACCAAGGGGCAGACCGGGGCTCTTGCATTGCAGGCAGATTCTTTATCAATGAGCCACCAGCAAAGCCTCTGAAACATCTTAGATTCTGTTATGGGTGATCTCACCTGGACTACAAATGATACACTGAAGCTGAGTAATCACTTATCTCTATGTCTGTCTCCATTCTTGTTAGGTCCAGCCTAATTGTTGGGTACAAACCATGCATATGTAATACATTGCATGTTTTTCTGAGCCTAAAAAACAATAAAAAAAGCAGAATTACCCTTCAGCTAACAACATTATTGGAATCTGGAGTTACATTCCAAGAACTGCTCATACTGGGAACTGAGGGAGGTAAAATATTCCCCTTAGGGATTTCCCTGGTGGTCCAGGGGCTAAGACTCCACGTTCCCCATGTGGAGGGCCTGGGTTCAGTCTCTGGTGGGGAACGAGGTGCCACATGGCACCAGTGCTGCTCCTGCATGCCACAGCTAGGGCCTGGCACAGCCAAATAAAACAAACAAATTCTTTTTTAAACTCTATAGGTGTCATACTTATTCCATGAAAATTTTCATTTACACTAACACCTTGTTAGTAAAATCGTGTTCCGAGTGAAGATTCATTGATTCCTTTTTCCTTTTAGCTTGTGTTCTAGGCCATGTCTTAAAACAGATATGCTTCTTCTGCAGCACAGTCATAATCAAGTCTTTTCAAATCCCTGTGCTATGAATCACCATCCCTAAAAAAATCGGGTTCATTTTTGTTTTACTCATTTACAGCATTATATGAAAGAACTCCCAGTTCTGGCGCAGCTCATTAGCACTCGTGTGCATGCTCAGTCGTGTCTGACTCTTTGTGACCACATGGACTGTAGCCCTCCGGGCTCCTCTGTCCATGAGATTCTCCAGGCAAGAATCCTGGAGTGGGTTGCCATTTCCTCCTCCAGGGGATCTTCCCATCCCAGGGGTCGAACCCAAGTCTCTTACATCTTTGCCCACTCAGCTTTGGCAGGCAGGTTCTTTATTACCAGTACCACCTGGGGAGCTCCCATTAGCATGTAGTCAGGTACAGATGGTTTGTCTGGTGATGAGTACCATGAAACCTCACCCAGGCAGAGAGTAAACTGGGATGGGTGTGGGAGCAGCTGTCCTGGCTAGGTTGGTCCGGATGTCCCCTCAGTGTTGGAGCTGAGCCCTTGATGAAGTAAAACATGTAACCATGGTAAGGAAATACCTGAAGATTCATTGGAATGACTGATATTGAAGCAGAAGCTCCAATACGTTGGCCACCTGATGCTAACAGCCAACTCATTGGAAAAGACCCTGATGCTGAAAGATTGAGAGCAGGAGAAGGGGGGCGGCAGAGGATGAGATGGTTGGATGGCACCACCGACTCCATGGACATGAGTTTGAGTAAGCTCTGGGAGTTGGTGATGGACAGGGAGGCATGGCGTGCTGCAGTCCGTGGGGTCGCTAAGAGTTGGACACAACTGAGTGACTGAACAATAACAACAATGATGGTAAAGAGGCTGGGGGGTGGGGGCTGAAAGAGATTGATATCCAGTGGGGTGGGTGAGGTGGATGAAGAAGTTGGGTACAGGAGGTCAGAAGCCCGGCAGGATGCACACTCTGGACCGACTACCTGCCCAAACCCAGCCAGTCCCTCCAGGCCTGCCCTCCTTCCTGCCCACATCTGAGACCTTGTGGAGAATTCATGGATCTGGCAGGGTTTCTGAAAGTGATGAAGAGCCACGATGATCCAATCCCTTCGGTGAGATTTCCACATTCCTAGTTCTTGCCGAAAGTACAAACCTTCTGGAGGGATGCGGCACTGAATTCCCCAGACAGGCTTACCCTGATAGCATGCCGGCTTGAACTAGTGAACTATGGGACACCCAGGACAATTTGAAATTCACATAAACAATGGATGATGTTTAATATAAATGTTCCTTATATCGAATATTTGGGACATGTGAAAAAGTTTGAAAGTGTTAGCTCAGTCATGTCCAACTCTTTGGGACCCTATGGACTGTAGCTTGCCAGCCAGGCTCCTCTGTCTGTGGGATTCTCCAGGTGAGAATACTGGAGTGGGTTGCCATTCCCTTCTCCAGGGAATCTTCCTGACCCAGGGATTGAACCTGGGTCTCCTGCATTGCAAGTGAATTCTTTACCATCTGAGCTACCAGGGAAGCCCTCATTTGGGACATTCTCATAGGAAATAAAATGAGTTGTTATTGAAGTAAGGAAATTACTTCTTATTTAAGCCTGTAATATGTGAGAATACTTCTTTGAATAGCAGACGATTCATTGTTTACTCGAAATGTTTACTCAGGATGTTACTGAGCATCCTGTATTTTTTTTTTTTTACTACTTATTTTTATTTATTTGGCTGCACCAGGTCTTAGCTGCAGCATATGGGATCTAGTTCCCTGACCAGGAATGGAAACCAGGCCCCCTGCATCGGGAGAGCAGAGTCTTAGCCACCGGACCGCCAGAGTCTTGAGCATCCTGTATTTTTTTTTTTTTTTTTTTTAATCCTGTATCTTATCTGGTCACCTCTTCTGCCACCCAGAGGTCTGTGAGTGCACTTGCCTCACAGAACCATCCCTGCACCTTTGCTGATGGGGCCAGATGACTCTAAGTCCCACATAGCTTCATTTCTGATTGAGAAACGTGTTTGGCGGCAAGAAGCTACATCAAACCCTACTGCTGTTGGGATGGATGAATTCAAGAGTGACATCTGTTCTCGAGGAACTTATGGTCCTATCAGACCAGAGAATATCACATCATGAAAGAAAATAGAGACCAATGAACAATATTCCCTTTTCTGCTTCTTCTTCATCACCCAGACCTTCCCCATAATGTTATATTCCCTTTGTTCTAGTCTATACTGTAGAACTTGAGTGATTTGACCTATAAGAGTGTCCCACAGTCTGGATTTTTCTGATCATATCTTCCTGGTGCAATGATCCTTGGTCCTTATTTTCTGCCAGTTGACAGTAAGATCTAGAATTGGTTCAGATGGTCATACCTAGTATGCTTCTTGTTAATTTTGTGACATTTTATTTCATTTTTAAAAAACGTTCCCATCTTCAAAAAAAAATCATTACAATAGAAGCTTCTGAGTATGACCCACCACACTCTGCAATATAGTCTGTTTTGCAAAGAAAAAGACAGGGTACTTTCCTCTTGTCAGGAACATATTTACTGAGGAAATGGCATTTGCCTTTAAAAGGATACACAGGGTGGTGATTAGCTAGCTAAAAGCACTCCAGGCAGAGTAGATCAGGCTCACAGCCCTCTTCAGAAAAGAAATAATGCTCAGTGAGTGGGGCTGACATCTAATGAGACGCAGAGAGGGTAATGATGATGCAGAGCTTACAAGGATACAGCTATTTAAGTCCCTGTAAGGGCTGGTAAGAATCTGCCTTTAGAAGGACTTTGGGGTCCATTAGTGGGTTTTTTTTTTTTTTTTTTGATCTGGGTTTAGGTAAGGATAATTATGTGCATTTTGAAAAGAACATTGTGGTCTAGCTCCAGAGCAAATCTCCAGAGTCCAGAGTGGGTGTAGGGCAAGTGCAAAAAGGGATGCTCGCAGAGCATCCTCCTCCAGGTGAGATGCAGCTGCCCAGTGGGACGCAGCGGAGGAAGGGGCTTGTTTGCAGGGTGGATCCTTTAGCAGGTGGAATCAAGGCCTTTAAGCCTGAGGAATGGGAGTGCGTATGAAACGAATGGGTGTGTACAACAGATGATGGATGCGCATCAACAAGCCAAGTTTGACTTCTATCCAAAGTGACCTGCACACATCTCTGTGTGGGTGCTCAGAAGCCAAGTCGTGTCCTGCCGGGGTCCAGCCCCGGCGGGGTTCGGGGATCTTGAGGGATGAATGGCGTCCGCGGAAGAACTGAGCTGAGTCGGTGTGTGGTGATGAAGCAGTCTCTCTTTATTGCTGCTAGTTTTGTGAGGTGATGGAGAAGTCTCTCCAAAAGGCGGTGGAAAAGTCTCTCACTTTATTTTTGTTAGCTTACAGTTTGATAGCCAAAGAACATCTCCATTACATCACAACATTTTTATGCAAACTTGTTTTCTGCCTACCAACAACAACTTTTACATTAAGCTCATCTTCTTTACAAAAGGTCAGATTTCTGCATAATCAGACTTAATAATAGTATGTTTACCATTTGAATGTCTCTAGCATAACTTCATTTAGCATAATGTGGGCAAATATTCACTGTCTTACAAGATAGCCTTTTCAGCAACTTATCCAGGAAACAGAGGGCTAGAATCTGTCTCAAAAAGAGGGGGTTGTAAAGAACTTACTTTCCATATCCAAGAGGGAAGAAGGCTGTAAATGGTTGCTATACTTGAAGAATGTATGCATTTCTTTTGTCCCTGGAAAAGGTGTGCCTCTCCACTCATCTCTGAATATTCAGGAATTGACACAGGGAGCCTCCTGCCAAATGCTCCCTGACAAGCTGCAACTATGTAGAAGCTAGAAAGAGGGGCTTAAGCTTGAAACTGTTTTATTCTATTAAGCTATATTGGTTTTTACAAGGAAAGAGAAAAGAAGACAGAGACAGTTTAGCAGCACTGCTTTAACAATGAAACCCTATTAACCTTACAACTACTAAAAGGAATTTCCATTTCTACACTATCCTAAAGCAATCAGTGTCTCCAACTATGCTGGTCACAGTTATGAGCATTCCTAAGTCCCATTTCAGCCTGGTTCCTTTTTTAAGAAAGGGAGCCTCCTCCGTGGAGTGGTTGGTGGGGAGTGGGATGTGGAAAGGTGACCCAAGTACGAGCCCTTCTGGTGGTGGCTTTGCCATGACCCCCAGAGAACTCTTGGTAAACTCCCCAGCAACAAGTAGGAGGGAAATAAGGTCTAAGGGAATTATCTCAGGATGAATTTTTTCTAACTGAGACTGACCTACTGAAATGAGCTAATGTTCAGAGCATAAACAGAACTTCCCAAGAAAAATACCAGGAGGGGCCTTGCCTTGGGATGCCCCGAAGGAAAATCCACTTTGCAGTTTCCTTCTCAGTCTCGTGACTTTGTCATCCGAGTGAGGGGGCATCCTGACAGCTCCCGGCAGTGTCCGACTCTGCGACCCCGTGGACTGCAGCACGCCAGGCTTCCCTCATTATCTCCTGGAGTTTGCTCAAACTCATGTCCATTGAGTCCGTGATGCCATCCAAACGTCTCGTCCTCTGTCGTCCCCTTCCCCTCCCACCTTCCATCTTTCCCAGCATCAGGGTCTTTTCCAGTGAGTGGTCTCTTCGCATCAGGTGGCCAAATTATTGGAGCCTCAGCTTCAGCATCAGTCCTTCCAATGAATCTTCAGGGTTGGTTTCCTTTAGGACTGACTCACTTGATCTCCTTGCAATCCAAGGGGCTCTCAAGAGTGTTCTCCAGCACCACAGTTCAGAGCCAGTCAGCTTTTTGAATTTAATTGTCACCATAGGATTTTCCACTTTGAAGTACAACTTCAGTGTCTCAGCAGTTCAGTTTCTTACTGGTTTTTTTCAGCAGAATGAGTTTCATTTCCATGGACTATTTGCTCATATCTTTTGCCCACTTGGGGACACAGATTTCCAAAAATATTTGATCATTTGTTTGAGGATGTACCCCAGTCCTCTCTGTTCACAAGAGCCTGATCTGAATGATCATCCTCTTATTTTACGCCACTCTCATTCACCCTGACTATAACACCATCAAATTGGAATTTCTTCTTTTTAATTTAACTTTTATTGGCGTATAGTTGATTTACAATGTTGTGTTAGTTTCAGGTGTACAGCAAAGTGATTCAGTTATACATGTATTTATTCTTTTTCAGATTCTTTTCCCATATAGGTTATTACAGAGTATTGAATAAAATTCCCTGTGCCATGCAGTAGGTCCTTGTTGATTATTTTATATACAGTAGTGTGTTTATGTTAATCTTAAATCCTAATTTATATCCCCTGCAAAAAGAAAATGCAATTTTTAATATCCTCGTTAAAAAAAAAATGAGATTGGGCATAGTGGGAAATCTATGCAAAGTGACTGACATCATGGCTTACTTGTGATAAGAGCTCAGTAACTGAGAGGCAATACTTTAGCCAGCTGATGCAAAGAGCGGACTCTTTGGAAAAAACCCTGATGCTGGGAAAGATGGAAGGTGGGAGGGGAAGGGGACGACAGAGGACGAGACGTTTGGATGGCATCACGGACTCAGTGGACATGAGTTTGAGCAAACTCAGGAAGATCGTGAAAGACAGAGAAGCTTGGCGTGTTGCAGTCCATGGGGTCGCAAAGAGTCAGACGGGACGACAATATTGACTGAACGACAATAACAACCGGAGCCCGCCCCCCCATCAAAAAAAAAAAACCCACCCAACAAAAATAAAAAAAAAATACCAGAAGCCTCCGGTAGGTGGGGCTAACAACACAAATTAGATCTGGAATCTCTGCGTGTAAATCCTGGCTTGTAAAAGCTGGGGGATTTTAAGCCAGTGGCTTGACATCTCTGAGTCCTGAAGTCACTATGAGACCTGCGTTAGCCAAGTCCAACGTAAATAAATGAAAGCATGTGCTCTTTATGCATTGGGAATGCGGATTTACTAAGTAGAGCCATAATTTTGAGCTACTTGCCAGTGGTTCCTCTGCCAGGTGGTCTGAACCAGGGCTCAGTGAAATCACTCACTGGCCCATTTCACCCACTCGGCAAGTTTTCTGCAGACCTGCGCCCACGCTGAATACCAGAGACGTGTGCGTCTCGTTCTTGGCTTTAAGGCGCTCCCGCTCTGATGGAGAAGACAGTCACACAAGCGATGGATTGTTTGTGTTGATTTTAAAAAAAGGCACAAAGTGAGAGCTGGCAGCCAAGAAAGTCTGCGTGCTTGTGACTGTCGCACGGTCGTGTCCGACTCTGCGACCCCACGGACCGTAGCCCGCCAGGCTCCTCTGTCCACAGGGATTCTCCAGGCAGGAATAGTGGACTGGATTGCCATGCCCTCCTCCGGGGAATCTTCCCAACCCAGGTCTCCCTCATTGCAGGTGGATTCTTTACCCGCTGAGCCACCAGGGAAGCCCCCAAGTAAGTTTATGTGGGGGCAAAATGAGGACCACAGCTGGAGAGACAGCACCTCAGGCAGCTCTTGAGAAAGTGGTCCAAAGAGGCAGGGGGAAGGTCAGCTATGTATGTGATTTTGGGAGGAGAGGGATATGCAATCCAGCACTGTTTTTTTTGCAGGTTTCAACGAGTCACGAGGAGCAGACGTCAGCATGGAGGACTTTAGTGCTTCCCTAGATATGGGGAGATACAAGAACTGGGCTCATAAAATCAGCTCCTGGAAACATCTTTCTGAAGACCTGTCCGGCAGGTTTCTCCTGGAGTACAGACTGCCTCATTTTGTTACTGAGTCCAAGCCGCCCTGCTCGCCGCGCTATAGGCCGACGAATCCGAGAGCCGAGGTGTTGAGGCAAGGGAGAGACTTTAATCGGGAGCCGGCAGACCGAGAAGAGGGCAGGCTAGCGCCTCAGGATCGTCACCTTATTGGGGTCTGGATGCCAGGTTATTCTCCAGATCAGAGAGAAAGAAGCCGTGAGGAACTAAAGTCAAAAGGCACGATAGAGAGGGAGAGGCAGAAAGGAAGTCAAGGGAAAAGGTCTTCAGTCTTGCAAAACGTTTCCTAGGGGGCGGCCAGCCTTCAGAAGGGGTGTGTTAATCTTTTCTGTTCACTAGTGGGGAGGAACAAATTATCTATGAGCTGAACAAAGGCACTTTAGTTTACAGACATGCAGAGGGGCAGGGTCCTCCAGGCAAGCCATTAAGTATGATTATAATAATAAAGGCAAGTCAAACAGTTTCCAACATGGAGTCAGAATTGGCCTCTTCTCTGCAACAGTTTCTGCTCTCCACCCTGAGCTCCTTTCAGGGGTGTTGAAGGTCAGCAGCTGCAGCAGCACCAGATTTAATCCTTGTAGAGGTAGATGGCAAGTGTCAATTTGTAGCTGGCGCGTGTCGAGTCACAGATTTCACTCACTAAAAATAAGTTTTCACTCCAAAATAAAAGTCCTAGGATAACTGCAGACATGGGTCTTCCCGGGAGGTTACATCTCCTTCTCAAAATTTGTTTCTAGTCTACCCAGCCCCTCTTCTTTCTCCACGTTCACCCCAAATTTTGCTTTCCTGTCCAGTTGGCTGATTTGTCAGCTGGGACCACACTTTGCCGGGGTCTCAACGTGCCCATCTGTGAAATGGGTATCTACTACATGCTAAGTCGATTTCAGTCCTGTCCCACTCTTTGTGACCCCATGGACTGCAACATGCTAGGCTTCGCTGTCCTTCACCATCTCCCTGAGGTTGCTCAAACTCACGTCCATCGAGTCAGTGATGCCATCCAACTGCCTCATCCTCTGTCACCCCTTCTCCTCCTGGTCTCATGGAGCTTCCATTTCAGAAATCAGGTTCCTGACTATGAAGTTTCAGCTTTACTCACTGGCCCCACCATTCTAGCCTCATAAGATCTGGAAAAACATTCAAGAGGGAATTTCCTGGCGGTCCAGTACTTAGGACTCTGGCTTTCACTGCCCAGGGTGCTAGAAGCACAGGCCTTAGCCCCAACACAAAGCTTTTCAGATTAAACTTTTATCCTGTGAATGTGAGTTTTTACACCTTTAAATACCCCACCCTACTTTGCTTGCCTGTCTTACTTCCCTTTGAAATGGGGGCTCACATGGAATCCCAGAGTCCAGATAAAATAATCTTTAATCCCCAAATTACCCTTATTCGTGTGTGTGTTGCTTGTTTGTTTGACTGTACTGTGAGACAAATGCTATCTGAGTTCCCCAACGAGGGATTTTAACTCATACCCCCTGCAGTGGAAGCAGTCTTAGTCACTGGACCACCAGGGAACTTCCTTTTGTCCCCAAATTATATCTATTCCCAAATAAAAACAATTCAGCTGCTGACAATGCAGAAAGAAATCTTAGATAAACTTCATCTGCCTCCTCCAAAAACAGCTGTCCTCAACCACTTACTCCAAGGGAAGCTTCCTGTAAATTCAGTTGTCAAGGCAGAAGGCCCATAGCCCTAGCATCAAAAAGCCCCATAGAACTTTCTGGACCCTCCCACTGAAGCCCCTATATGGCCTCCTTCAGTTCAAGTGTTAGTTGCCCAGTCGTGTCTGACTCTTTGCGACAGGGTGGACTGTAGGGTGCTCCTCTGTCTGTGGGCTTCTGCAGGCAAGGATGCTGGAGTGGGTTAGCCATTCCCTCCTCCAGGGGATTTCCCACCCCAGGGGTCAAACCCAGGCCTCCCACTTTGCAGGCGGATTCTACGCTGTCTGAGCCACCAGGGAAGTCTTATGTAAAAGTCTCTCTAGTTTCTCAATACTCGGAAGTCTCTCATGCACTTGTTAATAAGCTTCTTTTCTCCTGTTAATCTCGCTACTGTTAGTTTTCTGGCCTTCAGCTACTAGACCTTATTTGGAAGAGGAAAAAGCTTTTCCTCCCAAAGCTTTCATAGGATCTCAAATCAGGGGAGTCACCCCTGTACTGTCCCCTCCACCCAGTGGCTATAGCTCAGGTTCTGAGCCCTTGAGCATGGACCCCCAAGTACTAAGGGGGTCCTTTCTTACCAGTGAATTAGGACCTGGAAAATAGATTTCAACTAATACCTAATGTACCAATAAATTGCTCACAAGAAATCTTCAGGAATATTCAGTGAAATTGGATTTTGGAAACTAAAAAACTGTCCTAGTAAATCCTAAACAGATAAAAAAGAAAATGAGATTAAGCCCCACCCCAAACCTCTTCAGGATTCTACAGTCATCCAAGAGGGATTCCCTGCTAAGTGAGATATCTTTGTTCTATGTGTTAAAAATATCTTTTTGCACCTAGCTTAGAAGACTCAGTTCTTTGAAATGAGTTGAACATCTGAAATCTCTTTTCCAGAAGCCTTGGAATATTTTCTAGACCTCTTCCTAGCCAATGAAAAATCAGTTGATCTAAGAAAAAAATGGAAAACTTTATTCCAGTTGAATTTGAGGATCAGCGGGGCTCAGAAAGTAAAGAATCCCCCTGCAATGCAGGAGACCCAACTTTGATCCCTGGGTCAGGAAGATCCCCTGGAAAAGGAAATGGGAACCCACTTCAGTATTGTTGCCTGGGAGATCCCATGGACAGAGGAGCCTGGCAAAGAGTTGGACCTGACAGGAGCAACTCATATACACACACAAGACTAATCTTGGTGGGTCATGGGACCCCTTACAAAATCTAGAAGGAATCCTTTTTTTTTGTTCTGTTTTGTTTGCCTTGCTGCAAGACTTGCAGGATCTTAGTCACCCCACCAGGAACCAAACCCATGCCCCTCGCAGTGGAAGTGTAGCCATAACCATTGGACCCCCAGGGAATATCCTGAGCTTCAGGTTTAACTGTTCATCCTGTATTTTGCTTGGCAACTCCAGACTGAGGAGCTGAATTTTTTTTTCCCACCAGTTTCTTTTTTTAATTGAAATAAAGTTGATTTACAATGTTGTGTTAATTTCTGCTGTACAACAAAGTGACTAAGTTATACATATATATACATTTTTAAAATATTCTTTTCCATTATGGTTTATGTCAGGATACTGAGTATAATTCCCTGTGATATTCAGTAGGACCTTCTGAGGAGCTAAATTCTTAATTAATTAAATTTTGAAGAGCTACACGTGGCTAATGGTTATTATGTTGGAAACACAGAGTTGATGGTAAACATGAGTCCAGAGGGCAGATATCAGGACCTAGTTATTGAGAGATTCCCAGGGCTGAGCAGAGAGGTCCTCATGGACCATCCCTTCCCTCTGTTATCTCCAAACCTTCATCACTTTGGCGTGTTCTCTCTCTCTGTCTCTCTCCTTTTTTTCTTAAATTACATCATCACTAAAACCCATCTGAGTATGGAATCCTAGAATAAATGGTATGGCTCTGAGTGTTTAACAGTGCAGGTTCTGAAACAAGTGTTAAAGAAAAAAAAAAAATCCAGTGGACACTTGTTAAAAGTTGGTGAAGACTTGGGAATTCCCAGGTGGTTCAGTGACTAGGACTCCGTGCTCTGGTCCTCGCCCCCCACACCGTGTTTTCTGCCTGCCTTTTGCCTGTGGAACACTTTAGTCAAAAAGAATAAGTTTGATCAGAGAAGGGAGACATGCTGAAACACAGGAAAACAATCAAAGGAGATCAAATGCTAATGTAGTCATTAAACATAGTCAAGGACCTTGAGTTCCTTCTCAAGGGCTACGGACAATGTTCTGAGCCATCTGTCTTGTACAAACCAAAGCAGCAGGTGAAGTTAACTACAGGGCAACCGGCCTGCACTCTGGACGTGAGCTGCCACGGTTCAGAGAACTGACTGGAAAGAAACGGGCACAAATGGACCCTGGAACTGAAGCTTCACTGTACCTAACACAATCAAGTTGATGCTGCTCAGACCACTGATGACCGATTTGAAGAGGACTGTTGGAGATGACTGTGCTGTTTCTGCATGGAGCCCCCCTCCCCCCTGTCTATGAAAGCTCTCACCCACTTCTTGTGGTGGGGAGGGGTGGAGTCGGCTTTTGGGCCGATGTCCACCACCCTCCCCCAACCTAGTTCCGGCATCTGAAATAAAACAAACTTTCCTTATCACCAACCTGGCCTGATTATTTGCTTTTGAGTGGCAGGCAGCCAGACCCCACACACGCTGTTGGTAACACTTTTTGCCAAGGGCACAGGTTCAATTCCTGGTCAGGGAACTAAGGTCCCACAACTGGCGCAATGCAGCCAAAAAAAGGGTACAGACTATCAGCTGCAGATTGGCACTTGACTCTCCAAGGGTTAAATCATGGGTTGCTGCAGCTGCTGCCCTGCAACTCGGCCTGAAAGGAGCTCACAGAAAGGAGGGAGGCACGCTGTGCTCAGGGGAAAACTGGCAGCACAGGTCTTCAGAAATGCAGGTATTTCCAGGAGCTGATTTTATGAGCCCAATTCTGATATCTCCTCATATCTAGGAAAGCACTAAAATCCTTCTTGGTGACATCTGCTCCTCGTGATGAGCAGAAACCTTCTCCAGGAAAAAAAAAAAAAAAAAGTGCTTGATTGCATAACTTCTCTTCCCCTAAATCACACACATACTGACCTTCCTCCTGCCTCTCTGGAACCATTTCTCAGAGCTATCTGAGGTTCTGTCTCTAGACTGCAGTCCTCATTTTGTCCCAAGTAAAACTTAACTCGCAACTCATACAGTGCTTTCTTTCTTTCTTTTTTAAGTCGACAAGACTTAACAGCAACAAACTAACAGATTTAGAGGAGGAATATATGATTACCGAGGGCAGGGGAGGGGCAGAAAGGGGGAAAGACAGACTGCGAGTTTAGGATGGACACGTACACACTGCTATCCTAAAACAGATAACCAAGGAGGACCTGCTGTATGGCACAAGGACCTCTACTCAGAATTCTATGATAATCTAAATTGGAAAAGAATTTGAAAAAGAATGTGTGCTGTGCCCAGTTGAGTCTGACACTTTGTGACCCCAGAGACTATAGCCCAAGTCCCTCTGTCCAGTGGGATTTTCTAGGCAAGAAAGCTGCAGTGAGTTGGCATTTCCTCCTCCAAGGGGTTCTTCCCAACCCAGGAATTGAACCTGGGTCTCCTGTATTGCAGGCAGATTCTTTATCATCTGAGCCACCAGGGAAGACCATGGGGATTGAGACTGGGCTCAATTTCAGTCATAGCCAACAGCAGAGTAAAGCTGAGTGAGTGGATGGAAAATTGCCAGCAGGAGACCTCATGGTGGGGGGATACTTACTAACTTGCTTAACGGGATGCTTGCTGAGAGCAAGCCAAGGCCTTAGACATCAGGGGTGTTGGGTGAGCAACTTGATCAGAGATCAGAAGTTATCGGTGATCAAGGGTGGGGTGGAGACAGACAGATTTTTTTTTTGCCAGACTGGGAGGGCCATGGGCAGGTCAAGGTCAAGGTGTAGTTAAGAGGCTACAGGGGAACCTGACTCGATCAGGCTTAAGTCACAGACCAAGGCTTGGTCAGTATTGTCCAGGAGGAAGAAGTGTGCGCTACTTTTCTAGGTTCTCTTGTTCTAAACTGACATGAGACCAAGACGTCCCTGGTGGACCAGTGACTGGGAGCCGGTTCCACCACGGCAGGGGGAAGACTGGGACACAACTGAGCGGCTGAACAACAGCAGTACCCGAGGGAGACTCGGGGAAACTGAGCAACTAGCCGGAATGGCCCAGACCTTTGCCTTACATGCCACCTTCAGCTAAAGACAAAGGATGTTGAGGCTGGTGGAATGGGCCCTGAGGGAAGGGCAGTTCACACGAGGATGGAAAGCAAATGTTCCCAAACATCTGCTTGGGCCAGGCTGGGACAATGGAACTCAGGGGGGAGTCTGATCTCCAGGCCTCCAGGTTCTCCCCCATCTCTCCACACACGCTCTCGCCACACATTCTTTGCAGGCATCGCTGGTGGTAGCCTTATTCTGGTAGCAGGTTCTCTCTGTCTCTTTTCTTCCAATGTGTAAATTTCTTACATTTTTGGCGGCACCTTGTGGGATGTGGGCTCCAATGTGTGCCCCCTTAGCCGCTGGCGGCTGCTGCTGCTAAGTCGTCCGACTCTGCGACCCCATAGACGGCAGCCCACCGGGCTCCTCCGTCCCCGGGATTCTCTAGGCAAGAATACCAGAGTGGGTTGCCATTTCCTCCTCCACTTAACCACTGGACTACCAGGGAAGCCCCCAGGCTCTCTATATAAACTCTTAAGGCAGTTCACTGAGACCCCATGGACTGCAGCCCACCAGGCTCCCATTCTAATCATGAGAAAAACAGGACACCAATCCCAACAGAGGAGGCTAGCAGGTTAGGGTCCCTGCGCACAGTGGAAGCACATTCTATATTACCTGACCAGAAGGCCTCAAAATTGTCCCCAAATAAGAAAAGCCAGAGAAACCCTCACAGCCAAGTGGATCCCAAGGGGGTGGGGGGGGGGGGGAACAAAACTAAAGAAATCGACATTAACCATGGGTTGCAGCTAATAATAATATTGGCTTATTAAATGTAACAAGTTTGTTGTACAAATGTTCTAATAGCAAAACTAAGGAAACATAAATTAACTATGGACTGCAGCTAATAACAGTAATGACACTGGTTTAGTCACTGTAACAAATGTGTTCTACCAATGTACTAACGATGTCTTTTTAAATTTATTTTTATAGGTATCAATTATTTTTCAAATTCTTTTACCATTTAGGTTATTATAGAGTACCCAGTTCTCTGTGCTGTTTGTTACATTTAAAAAGCCAATGTTATTTTTATTAGCTGCAGTCCATGGTTAATCCAGCTTTCCCTAGTTTTTTTTTTTTTTAAACCTGAACCTAATGTCATTTTGTTTCAGCATCCTGCTCAGGACATCACATCACACATACTTGTCATGTTTTCTTGGGATCCACTTCTCCTCTCAGTCCTTGGAGTAACCATGTATCCATGTATAGGGGAAACAGGGCTGGCATAGTGGAAACTATACAGGTTGCAGTTTCTGTGTAAATCTAAACTTGTTCCAAAAGGAAAAGTTTCATTATTTTATTTAAAAAAAAAATCTGTAAATTAAACAACTGTTTGGGCTCAGTCATTTCTTAGAAATGCAAAGAATGAGAGTAAGTCCCACCCAGCCAAGTCCCCACCCCTAGGGCTTTCATAGTCAATTTGCCATTATTAAACAGATACCTCCTCTTTGTGTGCTGCTGAGATTCAAAACACTCTCTGAAACGGCTATCAAATCTCATTCTTTGTGCTGAATGAGGGTCTGAATGAGGATCTGAATGTCCATCCTGAGGGGAAGGAAGGAATTTTTGCCCTCAAGTTCCCTTTTCTCTTTCAGATTTCCACCCCCAACCGTTGCCTTTAGCTTTTGTATCAATTTCCGCAGCCTGGCCCCAGGAAATCTATCCATCTGCCCCACAGGTAGAATTTGTAATTGAAGGAATACTGAGATCGACCTTGGCCCTGAGCCTGCCTTCCAGGTCTCCCCCTCCCCCCAACCCTTGAGAGCTAATCACCTCTCTTACCAGATCAAGTTCCTCTCCCTGGGTTTAACCTCTGTGTCCTTGACCCGCCTTAGTGAGAATCCTGTTAGATTCACTTAGTAAGACCCCCTCCTCATTTTGGCATCTCTCCTCAAGGGTTTTGCATCCACTGACCCCCTCACTCAACACTCCAGCTGCACATTCCCATTTCTCTTTGGAAAAGACCCTGATGCTGGGAAAGATTGAAGGCCAAAGGAGAAAGGGATGGCTGAGGATGAGCTGGTTTGATAACATCACTGACTTAATGGACATAAATTTGAGCAACTCCAGAAGATAGTGAAGGACAGGAAAGCTTGGCGAGCTGCAGTTCGTGGGGTCACCAAGACACGACTTAGAAACTGCACATGTAATCAGATATTCTCTCAATCCATCTCCCCCACTGAGAAAGTTTTCACCCTGAAAGAGTTCAGAACAGGCCACCCCAAACTTTGCAGCTGTGTGTCTGTTGAATAAATTGATTAATGAAGTGGTTTGCAAGATCTTACAAGGCCTGCCTTCAGAATCCCCTGAATTAAAACTGGGACTTCCCTGGTGGTGCCCCAGTGTTTAAGACTCTATGTTTCCACTGCTCTGGGCATGGGTTTCATCCCTGCTTAAGAACTAAGGTCTTGCATGCCATGTGGGTGATCAAAAAAGAAAAAAACCTTAAAACTCATGACTTTGCTTCCATCTAAAGCTGAGGCAAACCCATATCTTCTCAGTGTTAATTAACAACAGTATCAAACAGATTTGAACACCTCTGACACTTGGAAGCTCATGACTCTCAAACCTTCCTCTCTCTTATCAATTACATTCATTCCATCACCAATATTGTTTAGAATGGCCATTCTCACTCACAGGCTTCCCCGGTAGTTCAAGATGGTAAAGAACCTGCTTGCAATGACGCAGACCCAGGTTCAATTCCCAGGTCGGGAAGATCCCCTGGAGAAGGGAATGGCAACCCACTCCAGTATTCTTGCCTGGAGAATCCCAAAGACAGGAGCCTGGCGGGCTACAGTCCATGCGGTTGACACTAACATTTTCACCTTCACAAAGCTTGAATATAGATGGTAGATTAGGCAGAAAAAGTCATAAACACATATACTCTTTTTAAGTGATTTTCTTATCCACACAATGTAAAGAACCCTGAAGGAAATGCAAAATAATCAAGGTGAAAACCAAGATGCTGACAAATATTCTCAATGAGGGCTATGTGACTCCAAGTGCACCCCATCCTAAGTGACTGTGTTCAACATTTGAAATGCCTCCCTAAGGTTTCCTCTCGGTTTTCAGTGGGTGTTACTAAAAGTAGAGGTTTACTTTTTGTTTTTCAAATGTAAAATTATCATTACACAGATTAACATTCGCAGGGATTCTCGCAGTTTCTAAAGTGTTCTCCCAGACTAATTTCTTTTTTTCCAGTTGACAGATTCATTTACTCAGTGAATATTTTCAAAAATCTGTGATGGACCAAGCACTGGGGACATACCTCTGAACAAAATAGAAAATGTCCTTCCTTCATCAAGCTTGCATTCTCGTTTTGGAGACAGATGACAAAGCAATAAGCAAATGAGTTTATAATATTAGCTAATTACGCATACCAAGTACTCCAGACACAGTATGGAGGTGAATGTCAAAAATTACAATTATTTTTTTCAAATATTCACTAGCTTTGATACTTTTTGAAATATATTCATGTGTTATGCTCGTTTGTTTATTTTTTGATTGGATGAAAATTGTTTTACAATATTATGTCGGTTTCTGCCTCACAACATGAATCAGTCATAACTGTACCATTTTATTTATTTCATGTATTTCTTTTGGCGTCATCACACGGCATGTGGGATCTTGGTTTCCTGACCAATGATAAAACCCGTGCCCCCTGCATTGGAAGTGTAGAGTCTTAACCACTGGACCAGCAGGGAAGTTCCATGGAATTGTTCTTTTAGAAAAGCTGGTTGGAGGAAGTGTCCTTTAGGAGGCATGATTCAATGAAATCAGGAAAGAAATGAAAAGAACTGGAAAATTCTGAACAAGCAGACCTATTATGTATTTTGTCCGCATCATTACACCTCTCAAAACTTTGCTCTATTCCTTTCCCATAGCCTGTGATGTTCTAGGGCTTCCCCAGTGGCCCAGCAGTAAAGAATCTGCCTGCAATGTGGGAGTAGCTGGAGACACAGGTTAAATCCCTGGGTCGGGAAGAGCCCCTGGAGGAGGGCATGGCAACTCGCTCCAGTATCCTTGTGTGGAGAATCACATGGACAGAGGAGCCTGGCGGGGTACATGTGACCCAAGTGTCGAAGAGTCGGACACGAGTGAAGGGAATTAGCACTCACTTGATGTTCTAACATAACTGCTTACTTGATTGGTTTTGAAGGCCATACTGAGTATCGCCTATACTCAGCGGTGTCCAACTCTGTGTGACCCTTTGGACAGTGTAGCCCACAAGGTTTCTCTGTCCATGGGATTCTCCAAGCAATACTGGCGTGGTTGCCTTTTCCTTCTCGAGGGGATCTTCCAGACTCAGGCATCAAATCCAGGTCTCCTGCACTGGCAGGCAAATTCTTTACCATTGAGCCACCAGGGAAGCCCAGATATATTAAGTGACATCTAGTAAGTCTCAGCTGTCGAACACACAGGTAAAGTTCTAAAGTGTTTCATCTAGTCTGGAAATAGTCCTTCCTTCCCCCCACTTTTTCTCCTCAACTTCAGCACAAAGCAGTAACTTTACATTAAATTGTAGGAATCCTTTTAGTAAACTCGATTATCGCCCATTCACCTCCAGGCTGTACTTCATTGTTAAGCAAAGAACTCTGTGCATAAAAGGATTTCAAAAACTGTTGAGGATCTTTTTTTCTTTTTCTTTTTTTTAAAGCTATTCTTATTGGTATGCAGACCAGCCAGATAAAGCTACGAATTGGGCGGGGAGGGTGGAGAGACCAGGTGATTGTAATGGCAACAAGGTCTGATTTGCAAATGAAGAGCTTTCAATTCTGCCGGAAGAATGTTTGACTTAGCAAACTCTTTCCATTTAGTCCTAGTCTCCCCCAGCCACCCCAGGCTATCAAATCTCATTTCTTAAGTCTTTGGAATTTTTGAATCCCTCCCCCCCAAAAAAAAGTAGCTCAGTAAAGAGGAAAGGTAAAGAATGTTCGGTCCTGCAATGTAGGAGACCCAGATTCAACCCCTGGTTCGGAAGATCCCCTGGAGAAGGAAATGGCAATCCACTCCAGTATTCTTGCCTGGAGAATTCCCATGAACAGCAAAGTCTGGCAGGCTACATTCCATGGGGTTGCAGTGTTGGACAGAACTGAGTGACTAATACCTTCAAAGAGAAGAGATATTAACTTGAGACTTAGATTCATTAATAGTTAAATCAAGTATGCATCAATAAAACTTTAATAGTTAACAAATCATTTGCACATCAATACAACTGGGAGGAAGTTGGAAAAAAGAAGCTAATAAACATATTGAGTTTTTAATGGGCACATTGGTGGTGGATTAGTTTTAAGTCAACCAGGTTCCTCTGTCCATTTCCCAGGCAAGAATATGAGTGCGTTGCCATTTCCTTCTCCATGGGATTTACTTAAAATCAACTTTGAATGGAAGTCTTTGTTTCACATTTCTTAAAGTCAATTGCATTAATAGAGTTTTTCACCCTTAAGAAAAAACGATTCTTGCATTTTTACTAAATGCAGGCCCAAGGACTGTTTTGGGGGTGGGGGGGATATAGGTGAATAAGACAAACCACTGTCCCCTGGGAGCTGAGCTCAAAGGATAGCTGTGACAAGTAATTGAACTGGTGGCTAGCGATTAGACAAAGAGAAATGCTAAGCTCTTGAAATGTGAGAGACACAAAGGCGTCAGCCCTGAACGTGCTCCATGGGGGTGAGGGGCAGGAAGAAAAAGCTGTCTGTGGCCAAGAAAATAAGGTGATGAAAAGGACCTTACTGGGTTTGTAGACAGAGCAGAGGGTCCAGGTGGAGAGGGGTGGCGAGGTTAGATCTGGGTGGAAACCAACCATTTTTACCAAAGTTGCTCTCAAAAATGCACATTTTAGGGAATTCCCTGATGTTCCAGTGGTTAGGACCCAATGCTTTCACTGCCATGGGCCCAGGTTTGATACCTGGTTGGGAAACTAAGATTCCCACAAGCCTCTCCAGGTGGCCAAAAAAATACAACTCATTGCAAAAGAAAAAAAGATTTTTTAAAGAAAAAAACAAAAGGAAATATTTAGAAATACTCATTCTAACACAACATTGCAAATCAACAATTTGCCAATAAAATTTTTAATTAAAAATGCTCATTATAGCACTATTGATAAATTATCCCAAATTCGTAAAAATTGACAATGTCTAACGTTAAAGTTTTAATGAAATTAGGCTAAAGATATACACTGTATTGCCATTAAGCATTAAGGCACATGTATTTATTTTTTTACCATTTAATTTATATATTTTCTGAACTTCATCCAACCATCTTTAGCAAGTCCCATGGTCTTGTTACTCCTTGCCCAGGTATTCTTATAGGGAGAATACTAAGGCCTCAGACCTCAATAATACACATAAATTTAATAAAACTGCATATTTTTAAAAGATACTGAAAATATTTTGAGAAATTTTAATATTCACAGTTGTTAAGAAAAACATTTAAAATACCTTTTAATGGAGTGTCAGATTTAAAGAACTCAGAAGTGATCCCCACATCAATGCTTTATATGAATATGCAGAGATTCAGAGGGGATAATAGGAACAGAAATTAGATGTGTTCCTGCTCGTTTTTTTCTGTCCGTCACCCTTCCTCTAGGCCTCAGTCTCACAGCTTCCACACTATTCACATTATGAAGTGCTGTACATAGTTTAGAATGTTTGCCAAGACCCCCTGCATTATCCACAGAAGGTTGAAAGTACTCCATTGCCCTTCCCAGTTGTGACAACCAAACGTGTCTCCAAACTTTGCCAGATGTCCCCTGGGAAGGGGGGGGGAAAAAAAAAAAAACACACTTGTCCTAGATTATAAAATCCATGGTTTTATTCACCCCAAACACCCCAGACACTAGCAAGCATGCTTTGGCAAGTCTTATGTGCTCAACAAATAATTACTAAACAGTAAATAGTAGTTGAATGAATAACCGAGTCCCCAGAAGGTCCATTATGTTCTTTGGGGGTACTTCTATGCATTTTCCTAGTTTGTTTATAATTTTGTTTGTTCTGGTGGTATAAACAATGAAGGAGTCAAAGGTTTTAAAAAAAAAAATTGGAGAGAGGGTCTGATTTAGAATGGGGCAGGGTGGATCTGGGTGGAGACGTGTGGAGGGGAGTGGTCTTCCCCTCGGAGGGTGGGTCTTTGGCTTATATAAGAGGTCGGCAACGCGGCAACCTGCGTTTCTGGCGAGAGGAGCAATGGAGTTCTGCACTTTGTAAGTATCACCTGCACCTTCTTTTCCCTAAATTTTTCATCCTTTTCTCTTTACAGCTGTTCTCCTATTTTCAACAAGACTGACTGCTTTTTCTATCCTCTGAACCACGAACATGAAGTTGCCCTGCGTCGGTGCCTCTTTGACCCAAAGCTACCTTTTCTCGCTTAAACTGCCCTTGAGTGTCCTAATAAGTGTTTTTTTCGTTCTTCTTTAGACAGGAGTCATGCGGGATATTCACAACTTGGGACCGAACTCACGTCGCCTACCCGGAAAGGACCGGCGTGGCCACCAAGAACCTCCGCCCGGGTCCGCCCAGCCCCGTGTGCTGTCCGCTGGTCCCTCGGCTCTGTGTCCCCAGAGGCCTGGCCAGCGACATGGAGGAGGTTTCGGCGTGAACTGGGGCGGCCTGGACCGGCCCAGGCGTTTCTACCCAGGGGAGGTGGCGTGCGGGGCCTTCGTTCCCGGTCAGGGGCTGGGCCGTCACCGCCTCTGTGGGGCGGGCTCCCGATGCCTTCCCTCTGGGCCCTCCCGCGGCCTGGGCCCGGGTGCGGTCGGTGTTCGTCCTTCAGCCCGGTCCGAGTCCGTCCCTTGGTGGCCTCTCCGCCGCTTCTCAGCCTGTGGTACTCAAACTGTGGGGGCACTTCCGTTTCACGAAGGGAAGTGCCGCCATGTTTTGAGTGTTACCGGTTGAGAGAGGAGCTTCCAGTTGGAGAAATTGTTAGCGCTCCTTGCCGTTCCTTTTAAAACTCTACGGTCGAGCTGTCGCCTGTGAATGCACAGGAACTGGGCCTGGTATGAATGGGGAAGTTTCTCTTGAGAGGTCCCTAAACATAGCACGTTCCTAGGACCAGGGTCAAAGTTGTTCTTTTCCAGGAGCGAGTTCCGGTAACCCAGGCCGGGATGCTCAAAATGGGGGTGCTTGCCGATTTATGACTGGAAAGTGCTCCCATTTCGAGCTTCCTTGTTTGGGAAAATCATCAAAGGGTTGGAATCTGCGATTACACTAGCTGCGTTTTCCAGTCCTGGACTTAATACTGACTCTGTTAATGTCCGCAGCCAAGCACTTGTTCAATGGTGGGTTTTACTTGTAATTCCAGGGCTTGTCCAAATAAGTCTATGTAATCTGCAGTGTTCAATTGTAAACACTTTGATTTTAAGTGTTAATAAAACAGTGTACTTATATTGTGTGCTGTTGCTTCTTTTATTTCGGAAGTTTGTCCTTGGGACATGATGGGAGTTTCTGAGGCGGAGGGGGGGTTGCTGGAAAGTGGTTTTATCTTGGTGCCTCAGGAATCTCTTAAGGCAGGAAAAACGGGTTTTCCATTAGCATTATGAGACCATTGTGTGAGTTGGGTAAGCCCATCCTTAAAATGTAAGGGGTGCAGGTTGGGTCCCTAGTGCAAAGGTCCTGCACGTTGCTCGGGATTAATTAAGCCCTGGAGGTAGTTTCTCCCTGGGTTGGGGACTAAGATCACACAAAGGTCATAGCCAGAAACATCCTGGTAACCAAACTAGAAAGCAGGTGCAGTTTTACCATGGGATGGGACGTAGTTCATGCTCCGGAGAGGGGAGCAACGGATGCAGCTGTGACCCCTCCATTCCTCTGCAGCTGGGGTGGGGCATCTCGTGTTTTAGGGTAGGCTGCCATGGTCTCAACATTTCTCCCCAAGTTTTGGCTAGTAGCACTTGGGACATAAAATACCCTTCAAATTTAAAGGAGTCTATAGCTTTCTGACAAGCTCCACACAGACTGGCAAGCGGTGTTTAGGGCTTTCCGGGTGGCTCAGGTAAAGAACCCCGATGCCACTGTAGGAGACAATAGACTCCATTTAGTCCCTAGAGGTTGGAAAGGTCCCCTGGAGAAGGGCATAGCAACCCACTCCAGTAATTCCTTGGAAACGTGGACAGAGATGTACGGCAGGCTACATACAGCCCATAGGGTCCCAAAAGAGCCAGACACCACTTAGCAACTACACAGTCTGGGCGTTTAACACCCAATGTTAAGAATTTGTCAAGTTCAAGTGGCTTAACTATGCTCTTAGAGTCCCTGGGCTAGCAGTCTGCCAAGATTCTTCACCTATAGGTAAATGTGAAAAGTCCATTGCCAGGACTCTTGTGCTTAAAATTGAATTAAGAGGTAATCAGCTTCGTGTAAGTTTTCTTGGTAATTGGGAAATCTAAAGTACAGTTGATAAGATTACAGGTGTGTAGTAGTGATTCAGAGTTTCTCAAAGTTACACCTCATTCGTAGTGGGAAATCCTATTATAGTTGGGACCTCCCATCTCTGAGAAATAGTGCCCTGTAGTTCTCCCCTAACCACTCCGGCCACTGGACCTTGAGTGTCCAGCGATTAAATCCTGGGAGTCCTGTGTTGCTAGTTTTAAACTAAGGCTTACCCGATGGCTCATCAGTAAAGAATCCACCTGAAAACCAGAAAACTCAATACCTTCACCTTGAGGTGTACTTCTATGCCCGCAGATTTCCTTAGCCTTCAGCTTTATGATAGCCTGTGCATATGCTAAGTCCCTTCAGTCTTATCTGACTCTTTGTGACCCTAAGGGCTGTAGCCTCCCAAGCTCCTCTGTCCATGGGATTCTCCGGGCAAAAATACTGTTGCCCAAACCTGCGTCTTTTACGTCTCCTCCGTTGGCAGGCGGGTTCTTTACCACTAGTGCCACCTGGGAAGCCCTTATGACAGCCTAGGGATTGCTTTAAGTGGGTCAGGTTACCCCTAGTTTAGTCAGCCTTAAAAAGTTTGCTTGTGAATTTAGGGTTGGCAGAGGGAAGGATCAGGGGAAGGGATAGTTTGGAACGGATAATATACTGCTATATTTAAGATGGATAACCAACGAGCAGCACCAAGTTCCTTGTTGGGGACCTCCTGTTGTGAGAAAATTCAGGCAAGCAGACCTGGCCAAGGTGGGTGATTATGGTCAAGAGTTTGCTAACACTGTCGTGGGGACTGTCGGTGTCTTTTTATTTTATATGATGTTTATAGCAGGACTTCACAAGATGCCAACAACTCTTCCCAGCTCAGTGTCCTCTGAGACTGCCAGGTGTCCTGGGAGGGGGGAGGTTGGGGGAGCTGACAAATATCACCCTCAGGTGAGAGCTTCTGTTCTAGAATCTTCTGGGGCCCTGCCCTGAATTCTCTCCATGGCACCAACTCTCCAAACTAAAATTCCACCCTCTTGCACAGTGATTGCACAGACTCCAAGCAGCAAAGATTATCCTGCAGAGGATCTTGTCTTCTGAGGAAGTAAAGAGAGAGATTGTCCTGGATTCATGCGTCCTGGGACGGTCCTCTTCTGTCCTGACTTCAGAAGAACCAGCAGCTGCAGCCACTCAGCAGCCAATGTCCAAGTAAGGTTTTTTCACTCGAAGTGCCGCCAAACTTCGGTGGGTCATTTTATTCAGGTCTATTCCAAACAACCTGAGGACACAAGATGGGAAACATTCCAGGCCACTGTGGTGGCATTCAGTCCTTAATGGAATATGCTAATTCCATTAAGTAGCTCTTCATTGTAAATCACATCCTACTGGGAGATAAGCTTGCTCTAAGCTACACCCCATTTTTAAGACCCTAGTGTGTGTGTAATTATCGTATGAAAGGGCTTCCTCTGGTGGCTCAAACAGTAAAGAATCTGCCCGCCAGGTGGGAGACCCAAGTTCCATCGATCCCCGGGTGGGGAAGATCCCCTGGAGGAGGAAACGTTAATCCAGTATTCTTGCCTAGAGAAGCAGAGGAGCCTGGGGGCTACAGTCCATGAGGTCACCAAGAGTGGGACACGACTGAGGGACCGAGCACGCTGAGTCCTGACCCCAAGCCCCGGGTCCCGTCTCTTCCAGAGGCAGGGACCGTCTCTCACCAGAGGACTCGAAGTTTGCAGCCCAGGTGGCTCAGCCTCTCGCACAGCAGCCTGACACCTGTGTCCCCCAGGGCGTTGTTGGTCAGATAAAGGTCCGTGAGGGTCTGGTTGACGCCCAGGGCAGAAGAAATGTCCTCACATGCCTTGCCTGTGAGGCCGCAGCTGTCAAGCCTGTAAGAGATGAGACGTGGCTGAAAGTATCAGCTTCGTAGGGAACCAGGGTGATGTTTTTAGGGATCAGTTTAAAAAAGAAGAGGACTAGAATCAGATCAGGCCAGGCTAAGGCCAGTGTGGTGAGGGAAAGCATTTAATAAAAGCATTTAAAGACACTCCCCTTTGCTGTAGAGGAACTAACACGACATTGTTAGGAGACAAAGCAGGAGTATAGCAACTATACTCCAATAAAAATTTAAGTTTTTAACAATTTTATTTTTAATTTTTGGCTCTGTGGGCTTTGGTTGCAGTGAGTGGAGGCTGCTCCCTAGTTGCGGGGCTCGGGCTTCTCAGTGCGGTAGCTTCTCTTGTTGCAAAGCTGGGGCTTCAGCAGGTTTAGCTCCCTGACATGTGAGGACTTCCTGGACCAGGCAGACTCTTTACCACGGAGCCACCAGTGAAGCCCCAAAATTGATTTTTTAAAACAAAAGAGGAAAGAAAAAGAAAGACTTCTCAATTCACAGCTCCATCTGTAATGGATATCCTGATTCTGCCGTCAAGAATTTCTCCTTCTGGTAATTCTATCCCAATTTCTCATTGAAACCCCCATCTCAGGGATTAATGTCTACAAGTTCTAGCAGTAGACACAGGGTCCAAGCCTAAGCCGATTGGTTTCCTTGTCCCCAGCCACCACAAGTGTCTCCCTCTGGGCACAGATCCATCCAAAATGAGTGAATCAGAATCACACTTTCCCTAGAGATTTTTTTTGTTCAGAACTTGCACCTGAAAAGAAGTCATCTATAGAGCTGCAGGCATTTTGCCACCATGTATTGGATCAAGGCTCACCTTAACTCATAATGGAGCCGATACAGCAATAAGTAGAGAAGATAATGGAAATCAAGTATCTGAATGCCTAGATCAAGCCATACCTGAAATGTAGTTTCAGTTACACAACGTATCCGTGGTTGCCCCTATCTTTTTTTTTTTTTTTTAAGAAGCCAGCATGATTTGGGCTTCTTTCTGCCCCACCCCACACTATGCCATCTGATTTTCTGTGGTTTCTATTCTGCAATTGTGTTTCTTTCCTGTATTCCGTGCTGTTACAGTAAAAACAGGAAAAACATTATTGAAGTGTGGTTGTAGATGGGATGTTAGATGGAAATATTTTCATCTTTGGCTGAGGCTGTGAGGCAATATGTGCCTCCAAACAAGGAATAAGGCAAGTTCAGGACTTGAAATGGAAAAGAAAGACCCAGGTGGGTGATGTATAATCACGCACCTCCCATGTACAGAAGGGTCAGGAGTAGGACATAAAGTGAGAGCTGGGGAGGGGATTGTGGAAAGAGCTTGACCCACCCAGGTCATTCCATGTCAGGAGCACCCCCTGTGGGCTCCCCATGAGAACGCACATACGATCCCCACGAGAGAGGTATCATGTGGACACCTGCTGGACTGGGAGGGGGTGGTACTGACATCCCAGAGGGAAGCTGGCAGCACCAAGGAAGGGAGAGATGGGGCTTCCTTGGTGGTCCAGTTGTTAAGAATCCACCTGCCAATGCAAGAGATGTGGGTTAGACTCCTGGTCTGGGAAGACCCCACAAGCTGAGGAGCAACTAAGCCCATGAGCCATGACTACTGAGTCTGTGCTCTGCAGAAAGGGAAGCCACTGCAGTGGGAAGCCTGTGCACTTCAGCTAGAGAAAGCCCTCTTGCAGCAACCAAGACCCAGTGCGGCCAAAAGTAACTAAATAAAAGGGAGATATGCTGTCCCTAAGCCCTCATCTTTGTTTCCCGTTACCCAGGGCCCCAGATAAGTAAGAGATTCACGAAGGGAAGAAAATTATAACTAGATAAGCCTGGGCTTCCCTGATGGTCCCGTGGTTAAGAATCTGCTTGCCCATGGAGGGAGCACGGGTTTGATCCCTGGTCCAGGAAGATCAAACATGCCAGGGAGCAACTACAGCTACTGAGTCAGCACTCTACAGCCGATGAGTCACAGCTACTGAAGCCTGCCTGCCTAGAGCCTCTAAGAGATTCTTGACCATCAGCCACCAGCATAGACTTGCAAGAAGAGAAGCCAAGGCGATGAGAAGCCCTTTCCCCTCAACAAAGAGTAGCATCTGCTCTTTGCAACTAGAGAAAAGCAGTGAAGACCCAGTACAGCCAAAAATAAGTGCATTAATTAATACAATTAATTAAAATAATAGACACAGCCTCTCATTCTAAGTCTTTTGGGAGGAAGGGGTGGGCTGGTATTGGGAGAAAGGGGAAGGAAGAAAGGTTCATCAGCGTTTGACTGAAGTTTATTCTGGACCAGACTGAATTAAAAAAATATATTGATTTATTTGTTACTTATTTGACTGCATCAGGTCTTAATTGAGGCATGTGAGATCTAGTTCCCTGACTAGGCATTGAACTCAGGCCTCCTGCATTGGGAGCAAGCAGCCTTAGCCACTGGACCACCTGGGAAGTCGCAGATTGAATTTTTATTGCATAAAGGTTACCAAAAAGCTATAAATCTGCCCAAGTAAATGCCCAGAGAAAAGGGGAGTTTTACAGAACATGTTTAGAGGCAATGACTGGGTGGAAAATTTCGGCATCTTCTGTTTGTATTCCAGAGGATGAATTACTCTGTGACTCGTTCACACAGCTTTTCTTTCCACCTCTGAGCATCTTGTATCCTCCAGAGAAATGGAGAGATGGAAGGATAACCATCCAACAGAAAAGAGACAAGAACAGGAAAATGGTCAGCGCCTACCCCCACCACCCCC
>ML660243.1:132177-246338 GCA_007570785.1 Antilocapra americana
AAGAAGGCTGTAAATGGTTGCTATACTTGAAGAATGTATGCATTTCTCTTGTCCCCGGAAAAGATGTGCCTCTCCACTCATCTCTGAATATTCAGGGACTGAGACAGGAAGCCTCCTGCCAAATGTTCCCTGACAAGCTGCAACTATGTAGAAGCTAGAAAGAGGGGCTTAAGCTTCAAACTGTTTTATTCTATTAACCTATATTGGTTTTACAAGGAAAGGGAAAAGAAGACAAAGAGACAGTTTAGCAGCACTGCTTTAACAATGAAACCCTATTAACCTTAAACTACTAAAAGGAGTTTCTATTTCTACACTATCCTAAAGCAATCAGTGTCTCCAACTATGCTGGCCACAGTTATGAGCATTCCTAAGTCCCATTCCAGCCTGGTTTTTTCAAGAAAGGGAGCCTCCTCCGTGGAGTGGTCGGGGGGAGTGGGATGTGGAAAGGTGACCCAAGTACGAGCCCTTCTGGTGGTGGCTTTGCCATGACCCCCAGAGAACTCTTGGTAAACTTCCCAGCAACTAGTAGGAGGGAAATAAGGTCTGAGGGAATTATCTCAGGACGAATTTTTTCTAACTGGGACTGATCTGAGATGAGCTAAAACATAAACAGATGAGCATAATCAGAACTTCCCAAGAAAAATACCAGGAGGGGCCTTGCCTTTGGATGCCTCGAAGGAAAACCCACTTTGCAGTTTCCTTCTCAATCTCGTGACTTTGTCATCCGAGTGAGGGGGCATCCTGACGGCTCCTGGCAATAGGATATATCAGTACCTCATTCTTTTTTTGGGGTGGAGCTTCCCTGGTGGCTCAGATGGCAAAGAATCTGCCCACAATGCAGGAGACCTGGGTTCAAGCCCTGGGTCAGGAAGATCTCCTGGAGAAGAAAATGGCAAATCCCTCCAGTATTCCTGCCTGGAGAATCCCATGGACAGAGGAGCCTGGTGGGCTACAGTCCATGGGATTGCAAAGAGTTGGACGCGACTGAGCGACCAACACTTCATTCCTTTTTATGGCTGAATAGTATTTTATCGTGGGACTTCCCTGGGAGCTCAGTGGTGAAAAATCTGCCTGCAATACAGGAGACCTAGGTTCCATCCCTGAGTCAGGAATGCACTCTAGTATTCTTGCCTGGCAACTCTCATGGACAGAGGAGCCTGGTGGACTGTGGCCCATAGGGTAGCAGAGGAGTCAGATATGAGCTGTTGACTAAACAGCAACAATATTCCTTCTTACGATATGGAAAGGTTTTGAGCACGGGAGAGATGGAGTCAGATCTACACCAGGAAAGATGCCCCCAGGTAATAATGGACGATGAACCAAAGGAGACGGCCTGGAGCTGTGGTGCAGGCTCTGAGCCGGGACAGGGAATCTGTTCGAGGAATTCAGGGGTGAGTCATGCGAGTTCTCAGGCAAGGGGTGAGAAGGAAGATGCTACTAGCCTGCACTCTCTAATGTTAGACCTGGGCTTCCCCAGTGAAGCGCTCATTACCTGACCTCTTCCCTTCCTTTCCCAGGAGGGAAAAACACAGTTCTAGGAATTCAGAGGGGAGGGAAGCTGAATTGCCAAACTGTTTCCTAACACTCTTTCAAGATAACCTTTCTTTCTCATGGGAAGGAAGAGACTTGGCAATGTCTGGGCCTCCTGGGGCTCAGCACTGTTTCTGGAAACAGGAAAGGAGCTGTTCCAGTGTGTGACTTCAACTTCCGCTTCTACAGACAAGGAGGGACAATTTTTTATTTTTTTTAAGCCAATTGAGGAAACACATAAAATGCTTCTTGAGACTTTTCCCTCTCACCAAGAAGATGTGATTTTCTGATTGTAGACAATGACATCTCTCTCTGTCTTTTTTGGCTGTGCCATAGGGCATGTGAGATTTTACTTCCCTGCCCAGGGATGGAACCTGTGCCCCCAGCAGCTCAGTCTTAACCTCTGGAGCTCCAGGGAAGTCCCAGCAATGCCATACCTTTATTTATAAATATTCTAGTGTGTTAATAAGTGGAAAGAAATGTAAGGAGGTTAAGAAATTTGGGGGCTTCCCAGGTGGCTCAGCAGTAAAGACTCTGCCTGCCAATACAGAGTCTTGGTTCGATCCCTGGGTTGGGAAGATCCCTGGAGGAGGAAATGGAAACCCACTGAAGTATTCTTGCCTGGAGAATCCCATGGGCAGAGGAGCCTTGTGGGTGACAGACCACAGATTCGCAAAGAGTCAGATAGGACTGAGCGTCTGAGCATAAGCTAGATAAAGTATGCTGAAGAATCTCTGGCAGAAGTCTGAGACACGATTTCCATGTTGACTGTAAATCTAAATTCCCTCATGCAGGGGAGACATAGCCTAGTTTTTTTAGACATATGCTTGCTTTTTCTTTAAGGCTTTTTTTTTTTTTTTTAATTTGGCTGTGTTGGGCCTTAGTTGGGGCACATGGGATTTCATTGTGATGTTCGGACTCGCTAGTTGTGATACTCAGGCTATTTTTGGTGCGCAGGCTTAGTTGCTCCTCGGCATGTGGGATCTTCAATCCCCAGGGATTGAACCCATGTCCCCTGCACTGTAAAACAAATTCTTAACCACTGGACCACCAGGGACGTCCCAGTGAGTAAAGGGAATTTTTACTTATTTTACTCTATGCTGTACAATGAAAACTCTCTCTGCCCCCATTCAGCTCCATCACTGGTATAATCTACATTACTCACTAATGCATCGTAAACCGGACTTGCTTTTGCACGAGATGTGACAAAACGCTGAGTTCTTAGCAGCAACTGGACAAGACTACAGGCTGTTCCACAGGCTCTCACAGCGGTGGTTTACATACACCCTTGTTGTTGTTCAGTCTCTAAGTGGCTTCCGGCTCTGCTACTCCATGGACTGCAGCACGCTGGGCTTTCCTGTCCTTCACCATCTTCCAGAGTTTGCTCAAATTCATGTCCATTGAGTCAGTGATGCCATCCAGCCATCTCATTCTCTGTCACCCCCTTTGTTGTCACACAGAGAAAACTCAAGCGCTTCCCCCCCCAACATGCTCATCACCACCATCATCACCACCAGCACCCCCAGCTCATAACCAACTGACCCAAAAGAGAAACCATCACTCCCAGGTGACAGATGGGGAAACTGAGGCTCCGAGGGAAACCCAGAGAGGGTGACCTGTACAGCAGGGCTAGAAGATAGAGGACCTTCAAACTCAAGTCAGACTGGCTCCAAAGTTCAAGCTTTTAAACGCTTAGGAGCTGGAAGGGCACTTAGCAACCCAGCAGCCCGCTGCTCCAGTGTGAGAGAGGCTCCCCAGAGCTGTCACAGGCTCAGTCCTCCCTGCCCGGGGCCGCTGTCCGCAGGGCCCAGTCTCGCCTCCTGTGCCCTCCTGTGCCCCGAGCTTGTGCAACTTCCTCAGCCCTGCCCCCACTCTCTGACCACAGATGCCGGCAGGAAGCTCCCAGCCTGACTGGTCCCTGCCCCACTGGGTTTGAGGAACAGACAGTTATTAACAGACCATTGCCCCAGAGGTTCCCACTGTTCCTGCCCAGGACCACCACTTGCTATGGTATTGAAAATGAACATTGAGGGGGCTTCCCTAGTGGCTCAGTGCTAAGGAATCTGCCTGCCAGTGCAGGAGACGCCGGTTCAATCCCTGGTCCGGGAAGAGCCCACACGTGGAGAAGTACAGAAGCCGGTGGGCCACAGCTACTGAGCCTGTGCTCGAGAGCCCGGGAGTGGCAGCTACTGAGCCCACACTCCCTAGAGCCCATTGTTCTGCAACAAGAGAAGCGACTGCAGTGAGAAGGCCGGGTACTGTGACTAGGCAGCAGCCCCCGGAGCAACGAAGACCCAGCACGGCCAAAAATAATTTAAAAAATTAAATGCATTTGAAAAATTAACATAGAGCAAAAACGGGTGGTACTTGAAGAAAATCTGTCAGGTTCCTAACGTCACAGACCAGCTCACGTCTCCCTCTTAGAAGCTCTCCTAGGATCTCGGACTTACCCTTCAAGGCACACAGTAGGTTTGCAGCTATTGATACGTATCGCCCTTGCTCAATTAGCCTACAACCACCAGGAACAGACCTGTAAGACTGACAGAGCTAAGTTTATTCCAGAGGAAACAGGGTGAGAGGGGACAGGGAGGGAGGCAATGGAGAACTCTCACCTCCTCTCGGGTTTCTGGATTCCTGAACAAGTGTGGTCCCTGGGGCCCCGCCTGGTTTGTACGGGAACACCCTCTCCACCCCAGAGGGCACACCTTTCTTACTTCCACAGCAGTTCTCTCTCCCACCTTTTTCTTCCTTCCTTTCTTTTTTTTTCCCCTCGGCTCTGCAGCCTGTGGGATCTTAGTCCCCTGCCCAGGGATTGAGCGCACACCCAGCAGTAGGGAAAGCACGGAGGCCTAACCACCAGACGGCCAGGGAATTCCAGGCTCTGCCCCTTTATCTTGGCTTCTGCAGCCCAGGTTTTATTCTGAGAATTTTCCTTTATAGCTGTATTACCAGGGAAGTTAGGGTAACCAAGAATCCTAGCGGTGAAGAGAAGATAGGCCTTCCTTTTCGCTTGCAGAGGCTGCCTGAGGTTGATGCAGGGCCAGCAGGCGGCGCTGCCCCGCACGCTCATCCAGGGACCCAGGCCGATGCCGTGCGGGCTTCTGCTCGGGCGCTCCGGTCGCGTCCGGCTCTGTGCGACCCCACAGACGGCAGCCCACCAGGCTCCCCCCGTCCCTGGGCTTCTCCAGGCAAGAACACTGGGGCGGGTTGCCATTGCCTTCTCCAGGGGATCTTCCTGACCCGGGAACTGAGACCACGTCTCCTGTGTTTCCTGCATTGCATGCAGGCAGATTCTTTATCCACTGATCCCCAAACTTAGCTGTTTGGGTCACAACAAAATATCCCACAGCTAAGACCCAACTCAGCCAAATTACTAACTAAATAAAATACTTAAAAAAAAAAAAAGATGGACTGAGTAGGGTGTGGAGGGGAAGCTGAGATTGGGAAAGACTTGGGGGTGGGGACTAGGACTGGAAAGGACTCTCTCTGCTATGCGAGACAGGAAGGCAAGATCTGGGCGGTCGTTTCCCACTCTTGGTCCTCTTGACAATTCAAGCTGATGCGTGCCCTGGTAGGGGGAGCTGGTCTGTGCATTTCAGGATGCTTTAAAAAGTCATTGTTGGGTGCTGAGTGGCCTCCCTGGCGTTTGCTCACTAGATACCAGTGAAATACACTCCCCAAATTGTGACAATCAGAATGTCTCCAGCCAGTGCCAGATATTTGGGGAATAACATTTACTCCCAGGTGAGAATCACTTACTTAGTCCGACATATTTTCTTCTTGGTACTGAGACCAAAGATTTTTTTTTTTTTAATTTTAGTGGAAATTCACATAGCATAAATTTATGATTTTGCTATCTCCCCCAGCTTTACCGAGCTATAGCTGACGTACAGCACGATACGTCTGAGGTGTGCGGTGTGGGTTTTTTGGCTGCACTGGGTCTTCGTTGCTGCTCACAGGCTTTCTCCCGTAGCAGAGAGCACGGGTTACTCCTTGTTGCGATACGCAGGCTTCTTTTCTCGTTGCGGGGCTTCTCTTGTTGCGGAGCATGGGCTCTCAGCTCGGGCTCAGGAGTCACAGCAAATGGGCTTAGGTGTTCTGCGGCTTGAGGATTGTCCCTGGGCCAGGGATGGAACCCGTGTCCCCTGCATTGGCCAGCAGACTCCCAACCACTGGACCACTAGGGAAGTCCCTCCGTGATGACCTGAGAAACCTGATAGACCAAATATAAATAAAATGAAAAAAATTTAAAGTTATAAGAAAGAAATTCACTGTCCTAAAGGGGACAATTCGGGGTGCTAGTACATTCACAATGTTGTCCAGCCATCACCTGCATCCGGTTCCAAACATGGTTGTCTCCCTGAGAGAAGCCCTGTACCCACTGAGCAGTCACGGTCCACCCCCCCACCCCGGGCCCCCAGCCCCCGAGGCTGCTTCTGCCCCTATGGACGGAGTCACCATTTCATCTCTCCTACAGCAAGCACTACTGGCCCTGGGAGTTCCTGAGTCAGCCTGGGTTTACAGAGTGTTCACGGGCATCAACCTTTCAGTCCTCAGCTTCATCATCCTCTCTGGCTTCATTAAAGGAGACTCACACAACTGGAAGCTCATAGAACAGGACTACACATCAGCCACAGCTGGATTCACTCATAGTTAGGAGTGAACCCTTGGTCACATTAGTGTGTGTGTGTGTGTGTGTGTGTGTGTGTGTGTGTGTAGGGGGGTCAGAGCTGAGAATTTGGTGGGGACTAAAGGAACCCAGGCTGGTGGATCCAGATGGTGGGTTTCCTGGAGCCCAGAGTTTGTGGTATTGAGGGAAGAGTCCAGAAGTGATGGCTGAACCCACCTCACCCACTGTCTTTCTTGCTCCTTCTCCCACCACAGCTCAGGCCCTTCAGGTGCTGGAGAGTTTGTGCCTTCTGACTTTGAGGGGGCTCTCCAAGGAGCAGCTACGTGTTTCTACGCATTTGTTGGTTTTGCTGCCATCACCACTACAGGTAACGTGGTCACTGTGTGTCCCATTGGGGGTTTGGACAGAGTTTGGGAGGCCCTTGGGCACAGAGGTTGGAGGAAGGTTAGCCCGCTTTTGGAGGTCCAAGAGGGAAGGAAATTCTGTGCATTCACCCCAGGGTGTTTTCCTGACCTGCTGCTTCTACCCCTTTAGCAGAGAGAGGAGACCAAAAGCCTTAGCGATCCAACTCCCTGATCTCACTCTTGATGTGCTTTGTGGAGTATTTTGGTGTCTCGGCGGCACTCACCCTCATGGTGCCCTACTACCAGATTCATCACCACAGCCCCTTGCCCGAGGCTCTTCTCCACGTTGGGTGGGGCCCTGCCAGATACGCCATGGCTGCTGGCATCCTCTGCACTCTCACGTCCAGGTCAATGACTTGGTTCCTTCCCATTTACTGTCAGACGCTCATGCACCCCAGCCCGTGGGACTGAGAGACAAAGGGAAAGAATTCTGCCCCATGTAGACCAGGGAGAAGGTGCCCTGCACCCCACTTCTTCCCCTTGTCCTCGTGCGTGTCTCCACTTTCTCTCCCAGCCTCCTAGGGGACATGTCCCCCCCGTCTCGGTTAATCCGTGCAATGGCAGACGATGGGCTCCTTTTCCGGGACTTGCCAAGGTCTGTGGTCACAGAGGAATCCCCGTCGTGGCCATCTCGTCTTCTGGAAGCCTCGCAGGTGAGTGAACAAAACTCACTCCTTCCTTGATCCGTTTCCCTCATGTGCAGTTCCAGTGGTTTCCCACCCCCACCATTTTTGTTTCCCCATTCTAGGGATCATGGCATTACTCTTTGAGCTCAGCGACACTGCAAACCTCATGGCAGTTGCATCCCTGCTCGCTTGCTCCATGGCGTCTTCGTCTGTCCTTGGTCTCAGGTGAGACCCCGCCACTACACCTTGATCGGGGGCTTGGGGTCATGGGGATGATGGGGAGGTCATCCTGGTCTGTGTCCTGCTGCCTTCTGATTGTTCAAGAGGAGAAAGAAATGGAACAGACAATCTGATGTTGTCTGAATTGGGGCTGCTGTTAATATTGCCTTTAAACCTTTAAATCAGATACCAGCCAGGTCAGAATTTAAATAAGAGTGAGACAATGGAAGAAGAAACTGAGATGAAGCCTGTACTTGAAGGAAGTCCTTTGGACTCTGTACCTGAAGCAGGAACCTGAAACATTCTAAAGAGCCTGTGGCTCCCTCCCAGCACCACCCCCACCCGGAAATCTGGCCAGATTGTCTATAGATGTGCCTTCCTGCTTGGAGAGCGGTGGGGTTTCCCTATACTTGTCTCCTGAAATTGACCGGGTGGAGTGAGAGTGTGTATTTTGTCAATTGAGGAGTCTGGGAGATATGATGGCCCTTCCTGATGTTGGTGGTTTCAGGCAGGGGTGTGACCCGAGGTCCTGACGTCTTTGTCTTCCGGGTCATCCTGTTCTCCTCCTCCTTGACCCCTGCAGTTCTCCTCCTGATAATCCTGAGCCTGACCCTGGCCCGGTGGCCCAGCCAGGTGTTCTCTGGAGACCCCGCTCTCACAGCACTGGCTGTGCTGCTGCTGCTGCTCATCACCGGGGTCACGGCCATCCTCTGTAGGCAGCCCCAGGACCCCTCTGCTCTTCACTTCAGGGTAGGTGACCTCATGTGTCCAAAGTGTCCGCCTTGAGTGAAGGAGGTCTGTGTTCTTTAGATCTAAACATCCTTTGCTGGGCCAGGGAAGGAGGGGAGTTGCTGAAGCCAATGGACTCTTCCCTGATCCACCCTCAGCGCTTACAAACCAGGCTTGGTAGATGCCACACACACACCCTGAATTGGACTGAACTTGTCCTGCCCACCTGGGTCGGGTTTCCCTCTCAGACGTCTGGGCTGTGTCCAGAGATGAACTGGCTGCCCTCAGGTCCCTGCTCTGCCCATCCTCCCCCTGGTGAGCATCTTTTTGAATGTTTACTTGATGATGCAGACGACCTCTGGGACCTGGGCCCTCTTTGGCATCTGGAATGCCATTGGTGAGTGACTTTCTGGGGTGAAGAGGCCTCTTGAGTGGCTGAACCCAATCCTCTTCTAACCAGCTCTCCCCTAAACTGTGTCAGATGCCATAATAGGAGGCTTACTGGGCATTCATAAGTGAGGAGAACCACTGTTTTTCTTCTTATTGTCTCATCTCCCTACTAGGATTTGCCATATACTTTGGATACAGGATCCGACACAGCCTGGAGGAGAACAATGAGCCACAGCCACCAGCCACCACCTCCTAGACTCTGGACTAAAACAGCCCCAGTGATGAAGCATGTTAACCTCAGGAAGTGGATGCTGTGTGGAACCCCTCCATGCCCTGGAGATATCTGCTGGTCCAAGGTTCACTTTAGCCTCTATGGACTGTGAAGGTGGAAAGCATTTAATATTTAGTATAAATATTTACTACTTATTGCAAGTGGCCAAAATGACTTTGCTACTGTATAATTTTTAAATAAACTTTTTTTTTTCTGACACATCGTCTTATTTTATTCAAATAGTAGTCTGCTCACACATGGTCCAAGAACACTTGAATAATAAAGCAAATATAATTACATGTTAAAAATTGGTCTTCAAACATCATAGCCAATGATGCCATGCTTGCCTATGATCTTGCCAACATAAAACTACATCCACACCTCAGTGGCCACCAAACCATTCAGTAGAGCTTCCTTAACAGTGAGCTGTTTGAAGCTACCGGTTTTAGCACTGTTGATAATTTTTTTCAAGCTCTGAATTGCTGTAGGGATCTCAGCAGGGGTTGGAGGAACCAGCTCAACCTTGGCATAGCACCAAAACGTGGCCAACTGAGGCTTCGAGTAAATCACTGTAGTGTTGACTAGCGCCGGGGCCTTCTCCGTGAGGTTACGGACAAACTGGGCCATGGTCCTAGGGCGGGGAGCCCTTCGCCCGGACTTAAGTAAAGTTTTTAAAGCTATATCCATATAGAAAACTGCATGCTTCATAAGTGTGTAGTGAGATGAATCTTCACAAAGAAAGTCCTGTGATGTACCTGGCACCGAGAGGAAGAAATAAATTATGAGCCTACATGGAAGAAGCCCCTTCTTGTACTTATTTCCAATAAGAACTAGAGACTGCCCTGTGGGAAGGAAACTCAGGTAGATGTGTGTTATGTTAAGATATGCTTTAGGGGCTTCCCTGATGGTCTAGCGGCCAAGACTCTGGGCTCCCAATACAGGGGGCATGGGTTCAAGCCCTGGTCAGGGAACTAAGATTCCATAGGCCACAACTTAGATCCAGCACAGCCAAGTAAATAAACAAATAAGAGTTTTTAAAAGAGTTAACATAAATATTAGCCCATGAATAGGCTAGAAGTAAAAGAAATGGAACAGATATTTTGTGCAAATACTAACAATGGAAACTAGGGTAGCTATTATTGCTATTAGATTAGATTTTAAACAAATTAGATTTTAATCAAAAGTATAGCAATAGATAATGTTGATCATTTCATAATGATAAAGAGAAAGAATCATTTTGATATTTTCTCCCAGCTTTGTTGAGACAAAGTGTAACAGAGTGTAAATGGTTGGTTTTCTTTACTTTCCTATCCCAGAGTCCTCGAGTCACACAGTAGTGTTGATGAAGAAAAGGTCTTAATTGGAAAAGAAAACTTTCTGCATTGTCAGAAGTGGGGGGAAGTGGTCATATGCAATGGTTGGTTGATAAATGGTTACAGTGGGGTTGAACTAAAACCTAGAAAGTAAAATTAGAAAGACAGGACAGAAAGTTGCTGCTGCAGAGATAGAATGCTTGAAATTGAGATTACCGACATGCAAAAAGTTGGTAATAATGTGGCAGAGGATTGCTTGTGGGAACAACCGAAGTGGAGTGAGGGAGGGGTGGAGGTTACCAAACCAAGTGCAAGTCATTAGACTAATGTAAACATAGACTGAGAGAATAGATAGAATTAGGACAATCACTATCTTGCAAGTTCTACTGAAATTACTGATTTAGGAAGCAATGAATGACGAACGAGACTGTTGGACGAAGCTTTGATGGAGAAATTGGCATCTCCCGACTTTTGTTGGCCCCTTACTGATGTGGGGCAACCAAATATAATGTGATATCCAATGTACTGTGATAGGCAATCAGAACACTGCCCATACAATAGTCTGGATGAAAAGTTGACTCAGGATTAATCAAGTCTCTACATCAATTCCTTTCCAGGTGGCTCAATGGTAAAGAATCTGCCTGCAATGCAGGAGACCCACTTTTGATTCCTGTATCAGGAAGATCCCCTGGAGGAGGAAAAGGTAACCCACTCCAGTATTCTTGCCTGGAGAATCCCATGGAGAGAGGAGCCTGGGGGGCTACAGGCCATGGGGTCGCAGAGCTGGACATGACTGAGTGACTAAACATGCGCGCCTGCACCCTAGATCACCCAAGAGCTCAGAACAGACATTAGGGAGAGAGTCACATTTCAGCTGAAAACTTAGTCACCCAGGGACCTCCTCATTGCAAGAGAGCACAGGCTCCCCTGGTTGGGGAACCCACATGTCTCACAGCCAGGGCCCCCCCCACAAAAAAAAAATCAGCGAAGCCAGAATGTGGATAATTCTCCAGGAAAGATAATGATGCACTTTCTGTAACAATTAAATGATATGACCCAAAGTGGAGAGTTCATACAGGCATGTGAAAGTGTTAGTCTCTCAGACGTGTCTGACTCTTTGCGCCCCATGGACTGTAGCCTGCCAGGCTCCTCTGCCCATGGGATTCTCCAGGCAAGAATACTGGAGTGGGTTGCCATGCCCTCCTTCAGGGGATCTTTTTGACCCAGGGATCGAACTGCCGGGGTCCAGCCCCGGCGGGTCCAGGAGTCTTGAGGGATGAGTGGCGTCCGCGAAGTACTGAGCTGAGTCAATGTGGTGATGGAGCAGTCTCTCTCATTTGTTGTTGCTGGTTAACAGTTTTTATACCCAAGAAACACACCCATTACATCACATATTATTCTATACAATCTTTTGTTTTCTGCCTACCATCAACAACTTTAACATTAAGCTTATTCCCCAATCTATCATCGAAACATTCCCCTTGCAGAAGTCGGATTTCTGCATAATTAGACATAACAATAGTATGTTTACCATTTGAATGTCTCCACTTCGATAAGTACATTAATCTAAGTAGAAAGGTAACATTTCTCTTATCAGGTGCAACTATGTAGAAGCTAGAAGGAAGGGCTTAAGCTTGAAACTTTTATTCTATTAACCTACTCTGGTTCTTAGGAGAAAAGAGGAAAGAGGACAAAGAAATAGCCTAGCAGCACTGCTTTAGCAATAAAACCCTATTAACCTTATAACTACTATAATGAATTCCTATGTCTACACTATCCTAAAGCAATCAATATCTCCAACTATGCTGGCCACAGTTATGAGCATCCCTAAGTCCCATTCCCGCCTGGTTTTTTTCAAGGAAGGGAGCCTCCTCTGTGGAGTGGTCAGGGGAGTGGGAGGTGGAAAGGTGACCCACATACGAGCTCTTCTGGTGGTGGTCTTGCCATGACCCCCAAAGAACTCTTGGTAAACTCTTCAGCAACTAGTAGGATGTGTAGTAATCTATTTAAATGTCCCTATTATTCCTCCTTTGTCCTCAGGGAAGGGAATTCACCTTCTCACATCCTCTGGGGGAATTATTCTTTCTAACTGGGATTGACCTGAGATAAGCTAAAACATAAACAGATGAGCATAAACAGAACTTGCCAAGAAAAATACCAGGAGGGGCCTTGCCTTGGGACGCCCCAAAGGAAAGTCCGAATTGCAGTTTCCTTCTTAGTCTCGTGACCTTGTAATCCGAGTGAGGGGGCATCCTGATGGCTCCCGGCATCGAACCTGGTCTCCTGCATTGCAAGTGGATTCTTCACCTTCTGAGCTACCAGGGAAGCCTTGGAGATACTACTGACTTGTTTCTACAGAGCTGACATAAAAGAAAGTCACAACTTTTTCTTGGTTTCCCAATGCACAAGAAGATTATGCTTATACTACACTGCAGTCTAGTCAGTGAGCTTAGAATTCTGTCTAAAAAACCCCAATATACCTACTGTAAGCCACTCCTTTGCCCAATTTCTGTTTGCTCATCCCTGTTTTCCTTAGATCTTAATCATAAAGATGAGATCATTAGGCAACATTTAACTTTCTGCTTTTCTAATTATGCAAAACACCTCACCTAACCTGCTGATTCCTGGATTAGAAGGAGTAAGAATGAAGAATTAAGTAGTTTAAGAATGACTGACTCTCTACTCCTAGGTTCCCCTTAGTAAATTTTCAGGTGGACCATAAGGGCAAGAGAACCTCCAGTTACAGGTGTATCTCCTGAGTAAGACAGTGTCCCAGGGAAGATGGGGAGAAGTCAGTAGGCTTGCAGCAATGGAGAAATGACAGAGAGTCTGACCTCCTGCCTAAAGGATTAATGGAGACATTTAATCATCTTCCCTTTAAAGATTCCCTTGTGACTCAGCTGGTAAAGAATCCACCTGCAATGTGGCAGACCTGGGTTTGATCCCTGGGTTGGGAAGATCCCCTGGAGAAGGGAAAGGCTACCCACTCCAGTATTCTGGCCTGGAGAATTCCATGGACTCTCTAGTCCATGGGGTCACAAAGAGTCAGACACGACTGAGTGACTTTCACTTTCACTTTAAAGCTTGTCATGGCTGAGCAGAACTGGCATGGACACAAGTCCACCTTCTCCTGAGATAGTTGGCTTTTCTGAATAAAGCACCTTTCCTCTCGGCGGAAGCTTGTTCCATTGCTCTATTGTCTGTTAAGCGACGAGCGGCTGAACCAGCAATTGGTTACAAATCTAACTGCTGGCCTAGAATGGCCAATGAGTCAATGCTACCGTGTTTCTGAGTTAATACACCCATGGCGAGTATTCTGTCTTCATGCACAATGATTAACCATGCAATTTATAGTTAGGATAGCCTACAGCTGGAGCCTGGGCTACTGCGGATGTTAAAGCATTGATAGCCTTTTATCCTTCTGTCATGCATTCAGTTGGGTTTGGTTGGGTAGAATTTAGTAGCACATAGAGAGGCTGGTGGAGAAGGCAATGGCAACCCACTCCGGTACTCTTGCCTGGAAAATCTCATGGACGGAGGAGCCTGGTAGGCTGCCATCTATGGGGTTGCAAAGAGTCGGACACAACTGAATGACTTCACTTTCACTTTTCACTTTCATGCATTGGAGAAGGAAATGGCAACCCACTCCAGTGTTCTTGCCTGGAGGATCCCAGGGATGGTGGAGCCTGGTGGGCTGCCGTCTATGTGGTCGAACAGAGTCGGACACGACTGATGTGACTTAGCAGCAGCAGCAGCAGAGAGGTTAGGCAACACAGGGACATCTAGGTACTCATTTTCTCACTATCTGGTTAGACTTAGAAATCTCCCGAGTGATCGGGAACTGAGAAAGCCAGGGTTCCCTTAATTCTTTCAGAATCAATCAACATTCTTCCTTAGGTATGAAATGACCTAAATATTTCACAATTGATGAGCAGAAGCGCAGTTTGTCTGTGGAGGCATTATGCCTCTTAGAGGCTAATTGTTGTAACAGATCATGTCTAAACTCTCCACAACAGCTTAAGCCACTTCATTCCACCTTGAGCTGTTGGCTTTAAGAAAATTTACAGTATTGTAAGTCAACTATAACTCATTTTTTTAAAAAAAAGTTTTTGTAAGAGTCAATTACTACATTTAATTCTGTTTTGATGGTCTGTGCCCAGTGTTTTGGCTTTCCATGTGGCTCAAGTGGCAAAGAAGCCACCTGCCTATTCAAGAGATGTAAGAGACATGGACTTGATCCCAGGGTTGGGAAGATCCCCTGGAGTAAAAAATGGCAACCCACTCCAGTGTTCTTACCTGAGAAGTCCCATGGAGAGAGGAGCCTGGTGGGCTACAGTCCATGGAGTTGCAAAGACGCAGACATGACTGAATACACACGCAGATGCTCAGTGTTTTAGCATGAGAGTCCCTTGATGCAGATCAGAATCTAGTCAACCCTTCACTGGTACCTCTGTCCCCTTACTACTCCACTTCCTGCTCTGGCATTTTCCTTCCCCAAGAGAAAAGCTCATGACCTCTTACATCATTTCCCTTCCCTGCCATGGTGCTCAGCTCTCTTCCATCGTTTTGTGCAAGGCTGGATGCAGGTGTGATGCTTGTTAAATGCTTTTGTTGCTTGAACTAACAGCAGAGATTTCAAGCCCCCATCTAGTTGGAGCACAGCTGGACCTGGGCCCCCACACTGGCGTCTCTCAGGTCATGTGCAGAATGTGAGAGGCTGAGTTGTATAAGAGGAATGGGAAGGAGGAGGGTTGAGTGTGGTCCCCAAATTAACAGCCCCTATTTCTCAGGATCCTTGATGATCGAATGAATTCATGTCCATAGAAATAAGTAATAAACAATCTACAATAAGAATAGGAAAGAGTTTCCTTTGAGCCAAATTGAGGACTATAGCAAGGGAGACAGTGTCCCTATAGCTCTGAGGAACTGCTCTGCTGAAGGGTAGTGTCCAGCATCATCTTACACTTCATCCAAACAAAGAACTCATCGGGTTCTTTGAGTTCTTTGAATTCTTTGAACTCAACATGACGGGGTACATTTCTTCAAGGTTTCAAAAGAGGGAGACTTAGTACAGAGACAGCGAGACAGCAAGCAGTTCCCTGGTGTCTGGGAAGGGAACCTTATCTCACGGGGAGTGTTAACATGGACACCATGAGAAGGGAGTTGCTCATTCTTATCTTCAAAACAGACGTTCTTCACCTCAATAGTTAAAGTAGATGAGCTATGAGAGTCAGACAGGCTGTCTTAGCTCACACACAGTTCAGGCTAAGCTGTGGATAAGCCAAAATGACTTCCCCATTCCTCAATATGTTTTCATCTTCTCCATCACAAGCAGATAAAAAATCTTAGAACTTTGTGATCCAGCAATTCTACCTCTCAGGATATGCTTGAAAGAATTGAGAGCACACTCTGGAAGAGACATTTGTAAACTCCTGTTCATTGCAGCATTATTCAGAATAACTAAAACATGAAAACAAGCCAAATGCCCTTTGACCAAGAAATGGATAAGACAAATGTAGTATATACCCATATGAGAATATTCTTCCGTGTTTAAAAGGGAGGGAATTCTAACACGTGCTGTGACAGAGAAGAACCTGGTGGACATTCTACTAAGTGATATAAACCTGATAGGAAAGGGTACATGTTACCTCATTCCACTTAAATGAGATACCTAGGGTGGTCAGACTCATAGAGAAAGAAAGCAGAATGGTGAATGCCAGGAACTGGGAAAGGAGAAGGGGGAATTCTTGATGAATGGGTACAGAGTTGAGGTTTTGCCAGATGAGGAAAGTCCTGGAGTTTGGTTGCACAAAATTTGAAGATATTTAACATGGCTGAAACTTAAAGATGGCTATAACGGTCAGTTTTATGTTATGGGTATTTTACCACACACACACACACACACACACACACAAACCCTCTCAGAACCTCCCCCTGAGGATAACCACACAAGTGTCAAGAGCTGATAGCAACATGGCAGATGCTCCCCGCCAGCCCAGCCCCATCCCCACCCCAACAGCCCAGCGGTGAGGGCTGTCTGCTGTGCTCAGGACTCCCCGCTTCAGTTCCTGGAGATGTCTCGGCTCCAGCCCCGCACGGCTTAACCTCAGCCTCCCTCACTGACCCAGCGCTCCAGGCTCTGCTCCAAGGATCCAGGAAGTCTCGGGTCACCCTCTTGTGTGGGAGACTGGGCACTGAGTTCACATCCTCCCCAAGAGACTCCTGCAACCCCAGAGTGCGGGGGGTCAGCCCGGCTCCAGCCTGAGGGTGGAGAGACCCATTTTACAGGTGAAAGTGTCTGTGCTTTGTGTGTGTGCTTTGTGTGTGCACGTGTGTGTCTGTGTGTGTGTAAGGAAAGGTAGGGGAGATGGATCAGTGCTCTGAGACTCTAAGACAATTTTTACTCATGTTCAAGTAATATTAGAAAATAGTTACTTGAAGAGTCAGATAGACTGAACCAGTAGGCCCACAACACAACTACAGTCCTTGTATAGGGTTTATGATGTGGACCACTGATTTCAGTCTCCTGGATACTGTTGGCCCTTTGAATCTATGTTGTTTTTTTCTTCCCTGTTGACTTTGGGGCAACTGTAAGGGACTTGAACATCCACAGATTTTTGTAAATGTGGACATGATGGCGTGGTGACATAGTCATTTTGGGGTTTGCTGCACCCAGTAACTGTGTGAAGCTGGTTCTGTTATTTATCATGGGCAGAGATTTTTTTAAATGATGGTAAAATACATGTAATATAAATCTGACCAACTTAATACATATGGAGTTGAATGATGTTAAGTGTGTCTACATTTTTATGTAGCCAATCTCTAAAACATTTCTAGACTGTGCCCTCATTTAACAATAACATCCTAATTCCCCTTCACCCCATCCCCTGGCCAACCGCTATTCTGCATTTGTCTTCATGGCTTCGACTCCTCTCGGTACTTCACAGAAATGAAGTCGCACATCATTTGTATGTTGGTGAATGGTGTATGTCACTCAGCATAATGTCCTCAAGGTGCCTCCACGCTGTTGCAAGGTCAGAAGCCTGCCTTGTAAAGGCTGACTAATAGTCCACTGTATGTATAGCCCACATTGTGTCTATCCATTCCTTCATGGATGAGTATTTGGGTTGCTTCCAACTTTTATCTCCTGTGAATAATGCTGCAGTAAACATAGTGTGCAAATATCTCTTTGAGACTGTATTTTCAGTTTTTTGGGGCTGTACATCCAGATGTGGAATTACTGGGTCACATGGTAAATCCATTATTAATGTCTTGAGGAACTATCATACTTTATCCACAGCAACTGCACCATTTTGCATTCCTACTAACAGTTCACAAGGGTTCATTAGTAGCATTTGACAAAGAAGAAAACAGAGGTCCAGAGAAGTAAATGACTTGTTCAGAGGTACAGTGGTAGTGGAGAAGCCTAGATTCTAATCATAGTTTTCTGGATTTTTGAATACTTGCCCTCAACCAAAATGTTACATTGGAGTTTTGAATATCATTAGGCAGAGACTCCCCTCACAATAACTGGTGGTCACTGGGTCAGCCTAGTCCTTCTGAGCAGCGTGGTGAGGAGACATTTCAGGCCCCAAAGGAGCAGCAAAAGAGTCTTGTCATTTCTGATTCTGAATGAAGGTTCGTCCCACCCTCCCTCTAGGCACTTAGGAGTTGTAGGGAAAGAGCAAATTAGCCAAATGGCAGTCAGTCCCTCTCACCCCAAGCCCTCTTGCTCTTGCTCCATGTTTTGTAAATAATGATTATGTAACAGCAGAGATCACTTATAGCACTGCGGATGCATGTCACAAGGTACTGGCTTGGCCACCAGTGACTTTTGTGCTGTAAGTATATATAAGCTCCCCTGGAAAGCCCCGGAGATTGTGTTGTGTTAGGGCTGTGTTATGTCCGCATGAGGGCTATGTTACGTGATGTTACGGCTGCTGCATCGGCCAGGAGAGAATAAACACGTCTGCAGTTCCTAACACTCCTTGAGTCTTCTTCCAGCTTTCCTGCTCTCGCCTTGCCTACCCTGGGTTCAGCAAAGAGTGTGCACAGTGAGATACGGTGAGACAAGTGGTGCTGTGAGCAGGTTCAGCAAGACAGCGGGCCCGTCTGATATGATGCTTTAACTGAGCTGGGCTACACCTCCTACGAATTCCATCTCCTTCTGCCCAGACTTAGAGTTCTAATTTCTCTTCACACTGCAGGCAGTGAAGTATAAAGCTGCCAGATTTCAGCATCCTTGACAAAGCAATGCATGGAGTCTGAACTCTCTGATTACTCAGAGAGTCATGGTACATGATTTCAGCTCAGAAACAAGCATTCTTATCCACCTGTGCGAGTGTGCATTGTGCATGCTAAGTCACTTCAGTCATGTCCGACTCTGCAACCCCACGGACTGTAGCCCTCCAGTCTCCCCTGTCCAGTTCTCTGGGTGTGCATGTGTGTGTGTTAATCACTCAGTCGTGTTTAACTCTTTGCAACCCCCTGGACAGTACCTCTCCAGGCTCCTCTGTCCATGGGATTCTCCGGGTAAGAATACTGGAGTGGGTTGCCATTCCCTCCTCCAGGGCATCTTCCCAACCCAGAAACTGAACCCGGGTCTCCTGCATTGTGGGCAGATTCTTGACCATCTCAGCCACCAGAGGCATCCACTCTGTCCATTTAACTCACACCGGTTAAGCGTCTGCTGTGCACCTGGCACTGTGTTAGAGGCTTTTGCTTCTGTAGGGATGGAATATTTTTCTTTCTAGGTTTCTTGGCTGGTCTAAATAACTAAACTGACATAAGACAGATTAACACATTTACAGGGACCCCTTAAAAAACTCTGAGGCTCAAGAGCATTCAGGCGTTTAAGGCTTATATGCTCCCCTGGGCCAAGGAGAAGGGGGTAGGGAGCTGGGGCTTCAAGGAGGAGAAAGACAGCCCATAGAGGATGGGAAGAGCAAGTGCCTGATGAACAAATGTTTGCTCCTCTGGGGGGGGTACGTTTTCCTGAAATTAGAAGTTCTCTCCGGTGATAGCTGTCTTCCTGGCATAGGCAGAATAATCTACATTATTTTGAACAGTTAAGGGAGAGGCAAGGAGCTTCTCCTGAGTCTGCTGAGTCTTAATCATCTTTAGCTCAAAACTGTCCACACGCTTAAAGAGCACATTTAGGAGAGATAAAAAAAAACCCACACCCCCTCAGTTCTATTCAAGCAATTCTTCCAGTAACTTTGAAACATATTAGATGCCTGATTTATGCTTGGAAACCAAAGCTCAGAGACCAGTTGCTCGTCATCACTCCATTGCTCCGTGGAACTGGACTCCCAGAGCCAAGGGTGGATGGCATTCTTGACGGCTTTGTATGTTGTTTTCTCAGCAGATCATAACCTCCTCAACTCCATCTAGGATGCTGTGTCACTATGTTCGCCAGTTTCGTCAGGGGCTGGTCCGCAAGTGGCCACTGGAGCCCCCGGAGGAGTCTGAGAGTCGCAGAGCTGCTCTGAGCACCCTGGACCTGGTGACCTTGGGTGTGTGCAGAACTCTGGGGGCTGGCGTCTACGTCCTGATTGGTGTCATAACCCTGCTCATAGCTGGACCAGCGATCGTCATCTGCTTTTTGCTGGTCGCCCTGTCTTCTGTGTTGTCTGGACTCTGCTATGCCGAATTTTGGTCCTAGGTACCATGCTCCGGTTCTGTGTATCTGTACAGCGTCGTTGCCATGGGAAAACTGTGCGCCTTCATCATTGGCTGGAACATCTTACTGTATTTGGTGGCTGGTGAGATGATGGGAAGGAGGATGATGTGGGGTTTAACATCAGGAAACTAAAAGGGTAACTGAGGTCTTCACTCATGCACAAACACTTATTAATGGAGCTTGTAGAGGGAAGCTCTAGAAAGCCCCACAGCTTCGCTGTACTGAGCTATCCCGTTTTCTTTAAACATGGCCTGAGAACCCAGAGGAAAAGGAACTGTAGGGGTGGGTGAGAGGGAGGCAGTTCCCACAGGCTCGTTCCCTCACTGTATGGAAGTCTCTGTTCAGTGGTTGCCCCCATGGGATTCTCCTTTACCACTTGATTTAAAACTTCAGACCTCATCTCTCAGCCCTCCTGATCTCACTTCCAAGAAAAGTGTTCTTTTCTTGCATAACATTGCTCTCCTCCCAACATTAAATGGTTGGCCTATTTTTTGAATCATCTGATTCTTCTCTCCCCAACCCCATGAAAAGAAACTATTTGAGAGTGAGTATTTTGTCTGTTTTCCCCCTAAATACATCACAGGGTGCATTGTATGGGTTTAATTAATGTCCATTAATCTCCCTTTTTCTGCCACTGCAGCTGCTTCCTGCGTGACCAGGGCTTGGAGCTATGCCTTTGACAGCCTCATTGGGAAGCACATCTCTCAGGCATTAGAGAGAACTTTCTCCCCATACATGCCCTCTTCCCTGGCCCCGTACCCAGACTTTATTTCACTGGGCCTGGTGCTGCTGATGACTGGTGAGAAGCGGTCAGACATAGTATGGGAAGAGTGGAGTTTGGAGGGGGAACTAGTGAGGGAAAGGCTTGAGGTGGCAGAATGTAGAATAAGGACTGGAAAGAAGGATTGGGCTTATGAGTAAGGGAGGCAAGACACAGAGACCATTGCTTTCCCACCCGGGCACCCTTAACACTTCGTGGTGCTTCATATTTTGGTGTTAAGGGCTGTCCTAAACTTCACATTGTAGGGTTTTGTTTTTGTTTGTTTTTTTTTAAATCATAGTCAAGTGTTGAGTTGCATTCCCAGCCTTACTCACTAGATACTGGTGCTAAATTGTGATCATCAGAATGTCTCCAGACATTGTCAAATGTCCCTTGAGTGACAAAATCACCCCAGCTCAGAATCGTTTACTCAGAATGACAAATTTCTTCCTCTGTGTTGAGACCAGATTTTTTTAATTGAGAGGATATTCTCGTAGCATAAAACTGATTTATTGTCTTTCCCAGTTTTATTGAGATATAATTGACCTACAACATTGTATATGTTTAAGGTGTACAAAGTGATTATTTGGCAGACCTGTGTTGTGAGATGACTGGCGCAGTAAGAAATTAGCCATCTTAAAGTGCTTGTGTCTGCATGGTTGTTCTGTCATTTCAGTTACGTGCAACTCCTTGAGACCCCATGGACTGTAGCCCATCAGGCTCCTCTGTCCATGGGATTCTCCAGGCAAGAATACTGGAGTGGGTTGTCATGCCCTCCTCCAGGGGATCTTCCTGATCCAGGGATTGAACCTGCATCTTCTTCTCCTGTATTGTCGGCAGATTCTTTATTGCTGAGTCACCAGGGAAAGCCCTTAAGAGAGTTCAGAGGGACTTAGTACCTTCACAGCAACCATCATCTCTATCTAGTTCCAAACATGTTCATCTCCCCAAAAGGAAACCCTGTATCCACTGAGCAGTCACTATCCACCCACCCACCCCACCCCCACCACCCTCAACCCCTGGTGACCACTGGTCTGCTTTCTGTGTCTATGGATTTAGTTACCTTGGATGTCTCATATTCCCTCTTTCCCACAGGACTACTTCTTCTGGGAGCTCGTGTGACAATCCTGATTATCAAAGTGTCCACAGGCTTGAACCTTTTTGTTCCCATCTTCGTGATCGTCTCTGGCTTCATTAAGGGAGACCTGCACAACTGGCAGCTCACAGAGCAGGAATACAGATCGAACACATCTGGATCCAGCAGCACCTTTAGGTCAGGAGAGTCCTCTTGGTAACACATGGGTGATGGTGGTGCAGAGCTGGGAACATGGTGGGGACTAAAGACATCTGGACTGGAAGATCCAGGTGTCGGGGGTCCTGGAGCCCAGGACCTGAGGTATGAAGGGAGGAGCCCAGTAGAGATGACTGAGCACACCTCATCTGTGTTCTTCCTCTTTCCTTCTCTCACCATAGGTTGGGCCCTTTGGGTTCTGGAGGGTTTGTGCCCTTTGGCTTTGAAGGAATTGTCCAAGGAACAGCTATACTTTTCACCTCCTATTTTGGTGTTCATGGCATGGTCACTGCAGGTAACATGGTCATTGTGTGTCCCATCAGTGGTGTGGATGCTGGTTGGGCTGCCCCTGGATACAGGGGTTGCTAGAAGGTAAGACCCTGATGCTGGGAAAGATTGAAGGCATAGGAGAAGGGGACAACAGAGGATGAGATGTTTGGATGGCATCACTGACTCAATGGACATGAGTTTGAGGAAACTCAGGGAGCTAGTGAAGGACAGGGAAGCCTGGTGTGCTGCAGTCCATGGGGTTGCAAAGAGTCATACATGACTGAGTAACTAAACAACAAAAGCCTGCTTTGGGACTTGCAAGAGGAAAGGGGATTTTTCTGCTTTCATTCCAGTATCTTTCCTGGCACAGTACTCCCTTCTCTCCTGCAGGGAAGGAAGTCCCAAATCCTCAGCGTTCCATCCCCTTGATCATGGTGATCTCCATCTTCATTGGCTTTCTGGCGTACTCTGGAGTCTCAGCGGCACTCACCCTCGTGGTGCCCTACTACCAGATTTACCCTTACAGCCCCTTACCGAAGGCTTTCCTCCAGGTCGGATGGGACCCAGCTGGATATATCATGGCCGTGGTCTTACTGTGTACTCTTTTATACAGGTCAGGGTCCTGGTTTTCTCTCAGTCTACTGTCAGATGCTCAGGTACTCCAGCCCTTGCGAGGTACCCTCAGGTACCTCAAGCCCTTGGGATTGAGAGATAAGATGAAGGAGACCATGGAGACAGGAACCATGTAGACTAGGAACTGAGGGTGCTCTGGTCTCCCCTGCTTCTGCACACCCTCCCACATCTTTCCATTTTCTCTTCCAGCTTCCTAAGTGCCATGTTCTCCATGTTTCAGCTGACCTGCTCAATGGCAGCTGACGGGATCTTTTTCCAAGTTCTTGCCCAGATCCACACCCGTACTGGCACCCCTATCATCGCCATCTTGGCTTCTGGAACTCTTACAGGTGAACAAAGGAAGCTTTTTCTTTCCTTTTTAAAAGAAATAATTTCAAGTATTTTATTCTTTTCATTGCAATGGTGAATGGAATTGTTTCCTTAATTTCTCTTTCTGTTTTCTCATTGTTAGTGTATAGGAATGCAAGGGATTTCTGTGTTTTGATTTTATATCCTGCAACTTTACTATATTCATTGATTAGCTCTAGTAATATATCTACCTAAAGAAACAAAAGACCTATATATATAAAACTATAAAACACTGGTGAAAGAAATCAAAGAGGACACAAATAGATGGAGAAATATACCGTGTTCATGGATCGGAAGCATCAATATAGTGAAAATGAGTATACTACCCAGAGCAATCTATAGATTCAATGCAATCCCTATCAAGCTACCAATGGTATTTTTTAGAGAACTAGAACAAATGTTTTCACAATTTGTATGGAAATACAAACAACCTCTAATAGCCAAAGCAATTTTGAGAAAGAAAAATGGAATTGGAGGACTCAACTGCCTGACTTCAGTCTCTACTACAAAGCCACAGTCATCAGGACAGTATGGTCCTGGCACAAAGACAGAAATATAGGTCAATGGAACAAAATAGAAAGCCCAGAGATAAATCCACGCAGCTATGGACACCCTGTTTTTGACAAGGAGGTGAGAATATACAAAGGAGAAAAGACAATCTCTTTAACAAGTGGTGCTGGGAAAACTGATCAACCATTTGTAAAAGAATGAAGCTAAAACGCTTTCTAACACCATACACAAAAATAAACTCAAACTAGATTAAAGATCTAAACTTAAGACCAGAAACTATAAAACTCCTAGAGGCAAACATAGGCAAAACAGTCTCTGACATAAATCACAGCAGGATCCTCTATGACCCACCTCCCAGAGTAATGGAAACAAAAGCAAAAATAAACAAATGGGACCTAATTAAAATTGAAAGCTTCTGTACAACAAAGGAAACTATAAGCAAGGTGAAAGGACAGCCTTCAGAGTGGGGGAAAAGAACAGCAAATGAAGCAACTGACAAAGAATTAATCTCAAAAATATACAAGCAACTCCTGCAGCTCAATTTCAGAAAAATGAATGACCCAATTAAAAAGTGGACCAAAGAACTAAACAGACATTTCTCCAAAGAAGACATACAGATGGCTAACAAACACATGAAAAGATGCTCAATATCACTCAATATCAGAGAAATGCAAATCAAACCACAATGAGGTACCATCTCACGCCGGTCAGAATGGCTGCCATCCAAAAGTCTACAAACAATAAATGCTGGAGATGGTGTGGAGAAAAGGGAACTCTCTTCCACTGTTGGTGGGAATGCAAACTAGTACAGCCACTATGGAGAACAGTTGTGGAGATGCCTTAAAACACTGGAAATAGAACTGCCATATGACCTAGCAATCCCACTGTTGGGCATACACACTGTGGAAACCAGAATTGAAAGAGACATGTGTACCCCAGTGTTCATCACAGCACTGTTTACAATAGCCAGGATATGGAAGCAACCTAGATGTCCATCAGCAGGCAAATGGATAAGAAAGCTGTGGTACATATACACAATGGAATATTACTCAGCCATGAAAAAGAATACATTTGAATCAGTTCTAATGAGGTGGATGAAACTGGATCCTATTATACAGAATGAAGTAAGCCAGAAAGAAAAATACCAATACAGTATACTAATGCATATATATGGAGTTTAGAAAAATGGTAATGATAACCCTGTGTGTGAGACAGCAAAAGAGACACAGATGTATAGAACAGTCTTTTGGACTCTATGGGAGAAGATGGGGGTGGGGTGATATGGGAGAATGACATTGAAACATGTATATTATCATATGTGAAACATATCACCAGCCCAGGTTCGATGCATGAGATGGGGTGTGTTGGGGGCTGGTGCACTGGGATGACCCGGAGGGGTGGGATGGGGAGGGAGGCGGGAGGGGGGGTTCAGGCTGGGGAACACATGTACACCCATGGTGGATTCATGTCAATGTATGGCAAAATCAACACAATATTGTAAAGTAAAAAAAGAAAGAAAGAAAGAAAAAGAAAAAACTAATTCTATGTATTTATTTTAAATGATTGATGATTGGTTTACCAAACTGGTTTGATATCTGTCATACATCAACATGAACCAGCCATAGGTATGCCTATGAACCTTGCCCCTCTAGGTTATTACAGAGCTCCAGTTTGAGTTTCCTGAGTCAGACAGAAGATTTCCATTGGCTGTCTATTTTGCATACATTAGTGTATATGCTTCCATGCTACTCTCTATGCATTTCACTCTTTCCTCCTTCTCTCCTGCCCTTGTCCATAAGTCTGTTTTCTATGTCTGCCCCTCCACGGCTGCCCTGTGAATACGTTCATCAGCACCATCTTTCTACATTCCATACATATGCATTAATATATGATGCTTGTTCTTCTCTTTCTGACTTTACTCTGAATAATAGGCTCTAGGTTCATCCTCCTCATTAGAACTGATGCAAATGCATTTCTTTTTAATAGCTGAGTAGTATTCCATTGTATATGTATATTCCACAGCTTCTTTACCCACTCATCCATCAATGGATCATTGTTTCTTTGACCAATTTCTTTAACATGGGTGTCTCCAGTGCCTTCTCACTCCCTTCCCCCACCCTCATCCTAGGGTTCATGGCATCACTCCTCAAGATCCTTGATCTGGTGAGACTCATGTCAGCCGGGGTCCTGCCTGCTTACACCCTTGTGGCTGTTTCTGTCCTTGTCCTCAGGTGAGACCCACTAACCTTGGCTGAGAGTCTTGGACTCTCAGGGGTGATGGGGGGATGATCTTCTGCTTTCTTGCTGCCTTCTATATGTCTCACTAGGCTTAAGGCAAGAAAGAGGTGGATTATACTGTCTGACGTTGAATGAGTAGGGGCTGCTGTGAATACTGCCCTAATATTTCTCCTTCAGGTACCAACCAGACCAAATTTTAAGCAAGAAGGAGAAAACAGAGGAGGAAATTGAGATTTCTGATCATGAAGCAAGTCCTTCACAACCTGTACCTGAAGCAGGACCCTTAAGGATTCTGAAGAGTCTGTGGTTCCCTATCGGCACCAGCCCCACCCAGATTTCTGGCCAGATTGTCTATGGATGTGCCTCCCTGCTTGGTGAGCAGTGATATTTCTCTTGGTTGTATTTTGAAACTGACAAGATAGGTTGGGGGCCTGTGTCTTTGGCTGTTGAGGAGGAGTCTTGGAGATCGGATGGCCCCTCCTGATGTGGGCAGCCTGGGAAGGGGTGTGACCTGAGGTCCTGACGTCTTTGTCTTCCAGGTCAGCCTGTTCTCCTCCTCCTTGACCCCTGCAGTTCTCCTGCTGACCGTCCTGAGCCTGATCCTGGCCCAGTGGCCCAGCCAGGTGTTCTCTGGAGACCCCGCTCTCACAGCACTGGCTGTGCTGCTGCTGCTGCTCATCACCGGGCTCACGGCCATCATCTGGAGGCAGCCCCAGGACCCCTCTGCTCTTCACTTCAGGGTAAGTGGCCTCATGTGTCCCAAGTGTCCACCTTGAGTGAATGAAGCCTGAGTGATTGAGTTTTAAACTTCTTTGTTGGACCGGGGAGTAAAGAGAGTTGCTAAAACCAATGAACCCTTCCCGGTTCCACACTCACTGCTTTATAGGCCCAATCTGGGCAGGCACTGAACACACAGCCTGGAGTCTCCCACCCACATGGGTCAGGTCTCCCTCTCAGACGTCTGGCTGTGCTCAGGGATGAACTGACTCTGCCCACAGGTCCCTGCCCTGCCCGTCCTCCCACTGGTGAGCATCTTCGTGAACATTTACTTTATGATGCAGATAACCTCTGGCACTTGGATCTTATTTGGCATCTGGATGGCAATTGGTAAGAGGCTTTTTAGGGTGATGAGTCCTCTTGAGTGACTGAATCCAATCCTCTTCCTAGAAGCCCTCCCCAAAACTGTCAGATGCCATAACAGGAAGCCTACTGGGCATTTGTAGGTGAAGAGAGCACCTACTTTTCCCTCTCATTGTCTCATTTTCCTACTAGGATCTGTCATATACTTAGGATATGAGATCCGACGCAGCCTGGCAGGGAACAATTATCAACAGCCACCAGCCTCCACCTCCCAGACTCCAGATTAAAACATCCCCAGTGCTGAATCTGCCTAACCCAAGGAAATTGATGCTGTGTGGAATCCCTCCAAACCCTGGAGGTATCTTCAGGCTTAAGGGGCACTTTAAGCCTCTGTGGATGTTGTATATTTTTTAAGCATAGTAGACATACTTTTTTAAAAGTGCATGCTTCCCAAGTGTGCAGCAAAATGAATTTTCACAACAAAATTACGATGTAGCCAGTAACCAGAGGAAGAAATAAAGCATTAACCAGACATGTGAGAAACAACTCCTTGTGCCTCTTTCCAGCAAGAACACAGAGACTGCCATTTAGGAAGGAAACAGGTAACTGTGTATTTTGTTAAGATTTACACTTTAAACATTAGAACACAAATAGACAGAGGTAAATGTGCAAATAGTCACACAAGGAAGTCAGGGTAGCTCTATTACTATCAAGTAGACCTTGAGAAAAAGAGAAATAATACAGATAAAGTGGATTATTTCACAATGAAAAGAGAAATGATTATTTTTCTCTTTTTTCCCAGCTTTACTGAGACAGTGTAACATTGTGTAAATGATCGTTTTTCATTAGCTTTCTATTTCAAACTCTTAGAGTCACACAGTTGAGCTGATGAAGAAAAGTTCTTAATTAAAAAACCACCCAAACCAAAACTCCTGCATTGCCAGAGGTGAGGAAATGGGGTCATAGGTAATTGCTGGTTGATAAATGGTTACTGATGGGTGTGACTAAAAGGTAAGAAGTTAAAAGTGTAGCTAAAAGGTAATTGTTAGTGTAAGAAACAGTTAGTAACTTTTAGTGTAATAAAAAAAGAGTGTAACCAAAGTGTAACTAAAGAGTAAGAAGTTATCTTGGGGAGACAAGACAAAAGGATCTTGCTACAGAACAGAATGCTCAAAATTAAGATTATGGACATTCAAGAAGCTGGTAAGAATGAAATAGAGGATTGTTTGTGGGAATGAACAACTGAAGTAGAGTGGAGGGAGGATGGATGCCAAGAAACCAAATACAAGTTATAGATGAATCTAAGGAGGATGAATAGAATTTGGGAAATCACCACCTTGCAAGCGCTAATGAAATTACAGACTTAGGATACGATTAATGGAGACTTAACCTTTTGGGTGAAACTGATAGAGCAGGCTGACACCACCTGATTGTCATTCTTCCTTCTTGATGGGGGACAACCAGATCTCACGTGATACCCAATGTGCTGTAATAGGCAGGACACGACACTGCCCTTAAAGTAGTCCTGAAGAAAATCTGAGTCAGAATTAATCACGTCTTTAGATCAACTCCGAGCTCATAGCAGACACAGGGATAGATTCACATTTCAACTGCAAACTTCATCAGCCAGGGACTTCTCTGGAGACTTCGGGTAGGGATGGGAAGGGGAGGGGGTGACGAGGAGACAGGCTCCATCCCTGGTGGGGTAACCCACATGCCAAATGAAGCAGCCAAAACTAAAAATCAGCCAGGTCAGAATGTGGGTAATTCTCCAGGAAAGCAAAATGGTGCACTTCTGTAACAAACGATATTACCCACAGTGGAGAGTTAATACAAGCATACCTTGGAGATATTGCTGGCTTGGTTCGACAAAGTTGACATTAAAGAAAGTCAGACAGTTTTTTTGTCTGTTTGTTTCCCAGTGCACATAGCAGTTATGCTTACACTACTCTGTCGTCTATTCGGTGTACAGTAGATTTCTGTCCCCTCCCCCAACAAAAACTAATATACGTACTCCAAGGAGCTCCTTGGCCCTTTTCTGTTTGTTCCCCTTCTTAGACATTAATCATAAAGATGAGATCGTTAGGAAACATTTAACGTAGCTCCTGATTTCTGCTTTCCTAAATACACACAGGGGCTTCTCAGGTGGCTCAGTGGTAAAGAATCCACTTGCCCATGCAGGAGACGCAGGAGACGTGGGTTTGATCCCTGAGTTGGGAAGATCCTCTGGAGAAGGAAATGGCAACCCACTCCAGTACTCTTACCTGAAAAATCCCACAGGCAGAGGAACCTGATGGGCTACAGTCCGCAAGGTCATGGAGAGTCAGACACGAGCGAGATACTCATGCAAATATATACAACAGCTTAACTAAACTGTTGATTCCTCTTCTGGACTGGAAGGAATAAGAATGAAGAATTAAGTAGGTTAAGGGACTTGCCTGGCTCCAGTGGTTAAAACCCCATGCTCCCAATGCAGGGAGCGTGACTTCAGTCCTGGGTCACGGAACAAAGAGATCGAGGGCTGCAGGTTGTGGCCAAAAAAAAGAATTAAGTAGTTTAAGAATGACTAGCCCTAGCTTCTTCTTAGTAAATTTGCAGGTGGACCACAGGGGCAAGAGAACCTCAAGTTGCAGGTGGATCACACCAGCAAGGCAATGATCCAGAGAAGACAGAGGGACGTCAGCAGGCTTGCAGCAATGGAAAAATGACAGGGAATATGACCCTCTGGCCTAAATGATTAATTGAGGATTTTTTCACTTTAAAGATTGTCATGGCTGAGCAGAACTGGCATGGACACAAGCCCACCTTTTCCCCAGATCACTGGCTTTTCTGAATAAAGCATCTTTCTTCTCTACAGAAACTTGTCCCTTGAGTTATCATTGGTTGAGAAGCAAGTGGCCAAACCAGCTATCGGTTACAAAACAAACTGCTGGGCTAGAGTAGCGAATGGCTCAATGCGAGTCAACACGCCTTCAAGTTGATATGCCCAGGCCAAGTCCTTTATCTTCATGCACAATGATGAAACAGGGTAATTTATACGCAGGATGGCCTAATGCTGGAGCCTGGGTGAATGCAGATGTTAAAGCATTGATAGCCTTTTCTCCTGTCATTCATTCAGTTGGGTCTGGTTGGGAAGAGTTTCGGAGAAGGCAATGGCACCCCACCCCAGTAACCTTGCCTGGAGGAACCTGGTAGGCTGCCATCTATGGGGTTGCATAGAGTTGGACATGACTGAGCGACTGAGCAACTTCACTTTTCACTTTCATGCATTGGAGAGGGAAATGGCAACCCACTCCAGTGTTCTTGCCTGGAGAATCCCAGGGATGGGGGAGCCTGGTGGGCTGCTGTCTACGGAGTTGCACAGAGTCGGACACAACTGAAGCAACTTAGCAGCAGCAGCAGCAGGGAAGAGTTTAGCAATGCATGGAGGGTGGGCAATGCAGAAACATCTAGGCACCTAATTCTCTCAATGTCTGATTTGAAGTAGAAATCCCCTGAATTATTGGGAACTGAGAAAGCAAGGGTTCTCCTGATTGTTTGAGAACCAATCAACAATCTTCCTTAGATATGAAATGACCTAAATATTTCACTGTGTTTACAGTGTTGAACTGTTGTGTTGGAGAAGACCCTTGATAGTCCCTTGAACTGCAAAGAGATCATATCAGTCAACCCTAAAGGAAATCAGTCCTGAATATTCACTGGAAGGACTGATGCTAAAGCTCTAATACTGTGACCACCTGATGCGAAGAACTGACTCAGTGAAAAAGACCCTGACGCTGGGAAAGATGGAAGGCAGGGGGAGAAGGGGATGACAGAAGATGAGATGGTTGGATGGCATCACCAACTCAATGGACATTAGTTTGAGCAAGTTCTGGGGACTGGTGATGGACAGGGAAGCCTAGCGTCCTGCAGTCCATGGGGTTGTAAATAGTCAGACACTGAGCAACTGAATTGCAGTATTTCACAACTGGTGAGCAGAATTGCAATTTCTTCTTGGAGGCATTATGCCCCCTAGAGGCTGATTGCTGTGACAGATGGACAGTGTCTAAACTCTTGACAACACCTTAAACCACTTTATTCCACCCTGTGTAGTTGGATTTTTTTTAAATTTTTTTTACAATATTATGAGTCAACTATACTTCAATTAAAAAAAAAGAAGTTGATGTAAGAGTCAACTACAACATTTAAGTCCTGTTTTGATGGTCTGTGTCCAGGGTCTTATCTTAGGGGTTATTTGATAGTTTTCAGAATCTAGTCAGTCCTTCACCAGTACCCCACCTCACTCCCTTCACCACCCCACTTTCCGCTCCCTGGTTTTCCTTCCTGAAGACTGGAGCTCCTTACCTCTTACATCCCATTTCCCTCCTTGCCTATGTGCTCAGCAAACAGAACTCCTTGAAGAAGACAAGGAGGACACCTTCCCATTCTCCCTTTTCCACTCCTTTGTGCAAGGCTGCACGCAAGTGTGATGCTTATTCAATACTTGTGCTGCTTGCATAAACATCAGATGTTAAATTCCCCTCCTCCTGGTTGGGGTCCAGCTGGGCTTGGGGTCCGCCCACACTGGAGTGTCTCAGATCATGGGTAGACCGTGGCGAGTTGAGAAGTGTAAGAGGACTGGGAGGGAGCAGGGTCTGAGTGGGGCCCCCAGTTTCACAGACCCTACTTCTCAGGGTCCTTGATGATTAAAACTTCAAGATTTCAAAGAAATAATCAATAAACAATCTATAATGGGAATAGGGAAGCATTTCGTTTGAGCCAAACTGAGGATTATACTCCAGAGACAGATGCTCAGATAACTCTGAGGAACTACTTTCTTGAAGCATCTTTTTCAACAGTCTTCTACCTTGTCTGACCAAAGAACAAACGTCACGCATGACAGGGTGCATCTCTTCGAGCTTCCAAGAGACAGACTTAGTACACAGACAGTGAGATGACAGGACCCTGATCCTAGGACGGGAACTTTACTTTCTAGGGCATGGACCCTGTGAGAAGACAGTGGCTCATCCTTATCTTCAAAACAGATTTTCTTTCTTTTTTTTTTTAAATTAGTTTATTTATTTTAATTGAAGGCTAATTACTTTACAATATTGTAGTGGTTTTTGCCAAGCATTGACATGAATCAGCCATGGGTGTACATGTGTTCCCCATCAACAGCCTCCTTCCCACCTCCCTCCCCATCCCATCCCTCAGGGTCATCCCATGTACCAGCCCTGAGCACCCTGTCTCATGCATTGAACATATGATAATATACATGTTTCAATGCTATCCTCTCAAATCATCCCACCTTTGTCCTCTCCCACAGAATCCAAACGACTGTTCTTTACATCTGTGTCTCTTTTGCTGTCTCACATATAGGGTCATCGTTACCATTTTTCTAAATTCCGTATATATGCGTTAGTATACTGTATTGATATTTTTCTTTCTGACTTACTTCACTCTGTATAATAGGCTCCAGTTTCATCTGCCTCATTAGAACTGATTCAAATGCATTCTTTTTAATGGCTGAGTAATATTCCATTGTGTATATGTACCACAGCTTTCTTATCCATTCGTCTGCCGATGGACATCTATTGGCTATTGTAAACAGTGCTGTGATGAACACTGGGGTACACGTGTCTCTTTCAATTCTGGTTTCCATGGTGTGTATGCCCAACAGTGGGATTGCTAGGTCATATGGCAGTTCTATTTCCAGTGTTTTAAGGAATCTCCACAACTGTTCTCCATAGTGGCTGTACTAGTTTGCATTCCCACCAACAGTGGAAGAGGGTTCCCTTTTCTCCACATCCTCTCCAGCATTTATTGCTTGTAGACTTTTGGATGGCAGCCATTCTGACTGGCGTGAGATGGTACCTTATTGTGATTTTGATTTGCATTTCTGTGATAGTGAGTGATGTTGAGCATCTTTTCATGTGTTTGTTAGCCATTTGTATGTCTTCTTTGGAGAAATGTCTGTTTGGTTCTTTGGCCCATTTTTTGATTGGGTCACTTATTTTTCTGAAATTGAGCTGCAGGAGCTGCTTGTATATTTTTGAGATTAATTCTTTGTCAGTTGCTTCATTTGTTATTCTTTTCCCCTACTCTGAAGGCTGTCTTTTCACCTTGCTTATAGTTTCCTTCGTTGTGCAAAAGCTTTTAAGTTTAATTAGGTCCCATTTGTTTATTTTTGCTTTTATTTCCATTATTCTGGGAGATGGTCATAGAGGATCCTGCTATGATTTATGTCAGAGACTGTTTTGCCTATGTTTGCCTCTAGGACTTTTATAGTTTATGATCTCACATTTAGATCTTTAATCTATTTTGAGTTTATTTTTGTGTATGGTGTTAGAAAGTGTTCCAGTTTCATTCTTATACAAGTGGTTGACCAGTTTTCCCAGCACCACTTGTTAAAGAGATTGTCTTTTCTCCATTATATATTCTTGCCTCCTTTGTCAGAGATAAGGTGTCCATAGGTGCATGGATTTATCTCTGGGCTTTCTATTTTGTTCCATTGACCTATATTTCTGTCTTTGTGCCAGTACCATACTGTCTTGATGACTGTGGCTTTGTAGTAGACTGAAGTCAGGCAAGTTGATTCCTCCAGTTCCATTTTTCTTTCTCAAGATTGCTTTGACTATTAGAGGTTGTTTGTATTTCCATACAAATTGTGAAAACATTTGTTCTAGTTCTCTGAAAAATACCATTGGTAGCTTGATAGGGATTCCATTGAATCTATAGATCGCTTTGGGTAGTATACTCATTTTCACTATATTGATTCTTCTGATCCAAGAACATGGTATATTTCTCCATCTCTTTGTGTCCTCTTTGATTTCCTTCGTCAGTGTTTTATAGTTTTCTCTATATAGGTCTTTTGTTTCTTTAGGTAGATTTATTCCTAAGTATTTTATTCTTTTCGTGGCAATGGTGAATGGAATTGTTTCCTTAATTTCTCTTTCTGTTTTCTCATTGTTAGTGTATAGGAATGCCAGGGATTTCTGTGTGTTGATTTTATATCCTGCAACTTTACTGTATCCATTGACTAGCTCTAGGGATTTTCTGGTGGAGTCTCTAGGGTTGTCTGTGTAAAGGATTACATCATCTGCAAACAGTGAGAGTTTTACTTCTTCTTTTCCAATCTGGATTCCTTTTATTTCTTTTTCTGCTCTGATTGCTGTGGCTAAAATATCCAAAATTATGTTGAATAGTAGTGGTGAGAGTGGGCATCCTTGTCAGGTTCCTGATTTTAGGTGAAATGGTTTCAGTTTTTCACCATTGAGGATAATGTTTGCTGCGGGTTTATAATATATGGCTTTTATTATGTTTAGGTGTGTTCCTTCTACTCCTGCTTTCTGGAGGGTTTTTTTTTTATTCTATCATAAGTGAATGTTGAATTTTATCAAAGGATTTCTCTGCATCTATTGAGATAATCATATAGTTTTTATCTTTCAATTTGTTAATGTGGTGTATCACATCGATTGATTTGCAGATATTAAAGAATCCTTGCGTTCCTGGGATAAAGCCCACTTGGTCATGACGTATGACTTTTTAAATATATGTTGTTGGATTCTGTTTGCTAGAACTGTGCTAAGGATTTTTGCATCTATTTTCATCAGTGATATTGGCCTGTAGTTTTCTTTTGTTGTGGCATCTTTGTCTGGTTTTGCTATCAGGGTGATGGTGGCCTCAGAATAAGTTTGGAAGTTTACCTTCCTCTGCAATTTTCTGGAAGAGTTTGAGTAGGATCGCTGTTCACTCTTCTCTAAATTTTCGGTAGAATTCAGCTGCGAAGCTGTCTGGTCCTGGGCTTTTGTTTGCTGGAAGATTCTTGATTATGGTTTCAATTTCCGTGCTTGTGATGGGTCTGTTAAGATTTTCTATTTCTTCCTGGTTCAGTTTTGGAAAGTTATACTTTTCTAAGAATTTGTCCATTTCTTCCAAGTTGTACATTTTATTGACATATAGTTGCTGATAATCGTCTCTTATGATCTATTGATAGGTATTTGAGCTATCTGAAGGTATTTCTGTGTTGTCTGTTGTGATTTCTCCATTTTCATTTCTAATTTTGTTGATTTGATTCTTCTCCTTTTGTTTTTTGATGAGTCTGGCTAATGGTTTCTCAGTTTTATTTATCTTCTCAAAGAACAAGCTTTTAGCTTTATTGATTTTGGCTATGATCTCCTTTGTTTCTTTTGCATTTATTTCTGCCCTAATTTTTATGATTTCTTTCCTTCTACTGACCCTGGGGTTCTTCATTTGTTCCTTTTCTAGTTGCTTTAGGTGTAGAGCTAGGTTATTTATTTGACTTTTTTCTTGTTTCCTGAGGTAAGCTTGCATTGCTATGAACCTTCCCGTTAGCACTGAGTCCCATAGGTTTTGGTTTGTTGTCTTCTCATTTTCACTTGTTTCTATGCATCTTTTGGTTTCTTTTCTGATTTCTTCTGTGATTTGTTGGTTATTCAGAAGCATGTTGCTTAGCCTCCATGTGTTTGTATTTTTAATAGTTTTTTTTTTCCCTGTAGTTGACATCTAATCTTACCCTGTTGTGATCAGAAAAGATATCTGGAATGATTTCAATTTGTTTTAAATTTACCAAGGCTAGATTTGTGGCCCAGGATGTGATCTAGCCTCAAGAAGGTTCCGTGTGCACTTGAGAAAAGGATGAAATTCATTGTTTTGGGGTGAAATGTCCTATAGATATCAATTGGGTCTAACTGGTCCATTGTATAATTTAACGTTAGTGTTTCTTTGCTAATTTTCTGTTCAGTTGATCTATCCATAGGTGTGAGTGGGGCATTAAAGTCTCCCACTATTATTGTGTTACTGTTAATTTCCCCTTTCATTTGCCTTATGTACTGTGGTGCTCCTATTTTGGGTGCATATGTATTTATAATTGTTGTATTTTCTTCTTGGATTGATCCTTTGGTCATTATGTAGTATCCTTCTTTGCCTCTTTTCATGGCCTTTATTTCAAAGTCTATTTTATCTGATATGAGCATTGCTACTCCTGCTTTCTTTTGGTCTCCATTTATGTGAAATATCTTTTTTCCAGCCCTTCACTTTCAGTCTGTATGTGTCCCTTGGTTTGAGGTTGGTCTCTTGTAGACAGTATATATAGGGGTCTTGTTTTTGTGTCCATTCAGCCAGTCTTTGTCTTTTGGTTGGGGCATTCAACCCATTTACATTTAAGGTAATTATTGAGAAGTATGATCACGTTGCCATTTACTTTGTTGTTTTAGGTTTGAGTTTATAAGCCTTTTCTGTATTTCTTGTCTAGGGAAGATCCTTTAGTATTTGTTGAAGAGCTGGTTTGATGGTGCTGAATTCTCTCAGCTTTTGCTTGTCTGTAAAGCTTTTGATTTCTCCTTCATATTTGAATGAGGTCCTTGCTGGGTACAGTCATCTGGGTTGTAGGTTTTTCTCTTTTATCACTTTAAGTATGTCCTGCCATTCCCTTCTGGCCTGAAGAGTTTCTATTGAAAGATCAGCTGTTATCCTTAGGGAATTCCCTTGTGTGTTATCTGTTGCTTTTTCTTTGCTGCGTTTAATATTTCAAAACAGATTTCCTTTACCTCAAGGTTAAAGCAGATGTGCTGTGAGGGTCTGACAGGCTATCTTTGTTCACACGAAGTTCAGGCTGAACTGCAGATAAGTCAAACTGACTTTCCGATATCTCAGTATGTGAACATTTTCTCCATCACAGAATATAAAATATCTTAGAAACATATGATCCTGCAATTCTAAGGATAAACCCAGAGGAGTTGAAACCACACTTGGGGAGAGACACATGTACACTCGTGTTCACAGCACCATTATTCACAGTAACTAAGACCATGACAGCAACGCAAGTGCCCGCTGACCCAAGGATGGATGAGCTGGTGTGGTAGGTACCAATTACAGGGTACATCCACCATTTAAAAAGAGGAGAATGCAATACATGCTACAACATGGATACACCTAGTGGGCATTATACAAAGTAAAATAAGCCTGACAAGAGAGGACAGATATTGGTTGATTCCACTGAAATGAAGTGGTCAGAGTGGTCAGATACATAGGGAGAAAGTAGAATGGTGATTGCCAGGAACTGGGAAAGGAGAAAGGGGGGACTGTTGTGGAATGTGTACAGAGTTTCTGTTCTGCCAGAGGGAAAATGTCCTGGAGTTTGGTTGCACAGCATGTGAAATGGGGCTGGTCATTGACCCCCATGTCGTCTGGCTGCCTTCTGTCTGTGGTAAAAGCTTAGCCAAAGAATAAGTTTCATCCCAGAAGTGAGAGCATGCAGAAACAAAGGCAATCAGTCAAAGGAGAACAAATAATAATTATAATATGGTGATTGAGCATAGTCACGGACCTTTAGTTCCTTCTCAAGGGCTACAGACAATATTCTGCGAGTGCATAGAGACAGACATTTCCCACCAGCTGGAAAAAGTGAACCAACTGATGACCGGGGTGTAGCCATGACAACAGCTGCCCCAGTCCTGGGAACCGGCCTCAAGGAAGTGGGAAGGAGCCGACTTGTTACTGAAGATAACTGTACCTAAAACAATCAAGGCAACGCTGGGCAGCTCACTGATGACCGATTCCAAGGTGACTATCAGAGTGAACTGTGCTTTTTCTGAATGTACCCCTCTCCCTGAGTCTATAAAAGCTCTTGTGCTGCGCTCAGTCATGTCTGACTCTTTTAGAACCTATGGACTGTGGCCCACCAGGCTCCTCTGTCCATGGGATTCTCCAGGCAAAGATACTGGAGTGGGTTGCCATGCCTTCTCCAGGGGATCTTCCCAACCCAGGGTCTGAACCCAGAGCTTCTGCATTCCAGGCAGATTCTTCACTGTTTGAGCCACCAGAGACACCTAAGGATACTGTAGTGGGTAGCCTGTTCCTTCTTCAGGCGATCTACCCAATCCAGAAATCGAAGTGGTATCTCCTGCATTGTGGGTGGAATCTTTACCAGTTGAGCTACCAGGGAAACCCATTAAAGCTGTTACTGTCTGCTTGTTGGGGTGGGCAGGGGAGTTGACCTTTGGCAGTAGTATAATGCCCTTCCCCTCTATTGTCAGCATCCAAAATAAACCAAACTTTCCTTCCACCAACCTGGCCTCCTTAATGGCTTTTGATTAGCCAGCAGCCGGACTCTGGTTTTGGTTACGGCATGACTGAACCGATTAGTTAAAGATGGTTAAAATGGTCATTTCCTGTTATTCGTTCATTGGTGGTGGTTTAGTCACTAAGTCGTGTCCAACTTTTGCAATCCCATGGACTGTAGCCTGCTAGGCTTCTCTGTGCATGGGATTCCAAAGATAAGAATGGTGGAGTGAGTAGCCTATCTCTTATCCAGAGGATCTTCCCTACCCAGGAATAGAACCTGGTCTCCTGCATTGCAGGCAGATTCTTTAGCGACTGTGCTATGAGGGAGATGTCATTTGTATGTTACCCCAGTTAAAAAACATCTTTGAAAATCCCCTGAGAGTAACCACAGAAATGTTAAGGGCTGACAGGAACTTTGCACAAGCTTCCGGTCCTCCCAGTCTCCTCCCCACCCCAATTACCAGGGGTTAAGGGTTGTCTTCTGTGCTCAGGGACTTCCCTCTTTGGTTTTTGGACAAACATCAGCTCCATTCCTGCACGGCTTAACCTCAGCCTCCCTGACTGACCCAGCACTCCAGGCTCTGCTCCAAGGATCCAGTAAGTCTCGGTCACCCTGTTCTGTGGGAGACTGGGCGCTGAGTTCACATCCTCCCAAAGAGACCTCTGCAACCCCAGAGTGCGGGGGGATCAGCTCGGCTCCAGCCTGGGGGTGGAGAGACCCATTTTACAGGTGAAAGTAGAAGGAGCTGGGAGCTGTTGTGTTTGTGTGAGAAGAGGAGGGGCTGGGAGAGATTGGATCAATGTCCAGAGGCTCTTGGACCGGTTTTAGACTGGTGCTCACACAGCAGTATGACGCCCTTCATGTAGAGTTTATGATGCTCACACAACACTAAGATGACCCTGAAATAGAGTTTATGATACGGGTACCACTGACTTCCATCTCCTGTCTCCTCTCTGCCCTCCATGTCTGCTGATGCCTCATCTAGGAGCTGAGCATTCTGCTGAGGACGACTCTGGTGTTTCGTGTTAAATTACCTTGGAGTTTTGTACACTCAGCAACCCTGTGAAGCTGGCTCCCCTTTTTATCACTGGCATCAGTTTTTTTTTTTTTAATTGTGGTAAAATACCTGTAAAATTTCCACCTTCACCATTTTTAAACAAACCGTTCAGCAATTTTGGGTAAATTTACACAGCTGTGACACCAATTTGCAGAGCTCTTTTCGTCTTGTAAAACTGAAACCGGGTTTTCGTTTAACAATGACTCCCTATTTTTCCCCTCACCCAGTCCCTAGTAAACCACCATTCTGTTTTCTGTCTCTGTACATTTGACTATATCAGGTACTTCGTAGAAGTGGAATCATACAGTATTTGTCTTTTGGAGACTGGCTTTTTATCATTTAGCATATTGTCCTCAAGTTTCTTGTCCACAAAGGTATTGTCCCTGTTGTAGTAGGGGTCAGAATTTCCTGTCTTTTTATTCCTGAATAATATTCCTCTGTAGGCACAGATCATTTTCCGTTCATCTATTTTTCATGGATGGCCATTTGGGTTGCTTTCATCTCTCAGCTATTGCAAACAACGCTGCTACAAACGTGGGTGTGCAAACGTCTCCTGTGACCTCACTTTCAGTTCTTTTGGGTGTACACTCAGAAGTAGGATTGCCTAACCGTGATGGTAATTTCCGTTTTGGTTTTTTGGAGGAATCAGCATACTTTACCCATCACAACTGCACCATTTTATGTCCCTAACAACAGGGCTCAAAGGTTCACCAGCAGCATTTGGAGAAGGAAACACAGGTCCAGAGACGTATATGACTTGTTCAAAGGCAGAGAGGCGTTCGTGGGGCCAAGATCCTAATGATAGCTTCCCGACTCTTTGAATGCTTGCCCTCAACCATAATGATAAGCTCAGACCTTAGAGTAACATGGACAGAAGCCCCCGACCTTAACTCGTGTCCACTGAGTCAGCCTGGCCCTGCAGAGCAAGCATAGTGGGGAGACGTTCTATGTCCCAAAGGATGGAAAACAGCCTGTCATCTCTGATTCAGAACGAAGATTAGGCCTCCCTCCCTCCAGGCACTTGCGAGGTCATCTGTTTTTCCTCCGTAAAATTTAGTAATACTTTCTTTTTTAAACTTCTGACAACTTTTTTAGTTGGAGGATCATCGCTTTACAATGCTGTGTTGGTTTCTGCCTCACAACAAGGCGGCTCAGTCGTAATTATCCGTATACGCCCCCATCCGTCTAGGCGATCACGGAGCCCCAGGCTGAGCCCCTCGTGCTGTACAGCGGCTCCCCACGAGCTGTGTTCCACACGTACTCATGTATGAATGTCAATGCCACTCTCTCAGTCCGTCCCGCCCTCTCCTCCCTCAACTGTGTCCACGAGTCTGCTCTTACATCTGCGTCTCCATTCCTTCCCTACAAATAGGTCCATCAGTCTTATTTTTTTAGATTCCATACATATGCATAATATACAATATCTGTTTTGCTCTTTCTGAGTTTCTTCACTCTGTATAACAGACTCTATCTAGGTTCATTTACTTCACTACAAGCGACTCAAATTCTTTCCTTTTTATGGCTGAGTAATATCTCATTATATATATGTACCACATCTTCTTTATCCATTCATCTGTCGATAGACATCCAGGTTGCTTCCATGTCCTGCCTATTGTAAACAGGGCTACACTGAACATCCAGATACATCTATCTTTTTGGTTTGGTTTAATTTGACTTTGGTTTTCTCAGGGTTTATGCCCAGTAGTGGATTGCCCAGCCATATGGTAGTTTTATTCCTAGTTTGTTAAGGAATGTCCATCCTGTTCTCTATAGTGGTTGTGTCAGTTTCCTTGCCCACCAACAGTGCAGTAGAGTTCCCTTCTCTCCACATCCTCTCCAGCATTTATTGTTTGTAGATTTTCCAATGGTGACTGTTCTGGCTGCTGTGAGGTGATAGCTCACTGCCGTGTGGACCCAGTGGGGGAAGGAGAGGGTTGAACAAACTGAGGGGTTAGGACCGACGTATATACTACATGCGCAAAACAGCTAGCTAGTAGGAACCCACGCAGAGCACAGGAGCCTCAGCTTGTAGCTCTGTGACGCCCTAGGGGGTTGGGGTGGGGGCCGGGGTGGAAGGGAGGCCCCTGAGGGAGGGGACATCCATACACACAGAGCTGAGTCACCAGGCTTCCTTCCCTTGTGGCTCAGCAGCAAAGGGTCCACCTGCCAATGCAGGAGACGCCGGTTTGATCCCTGGGTTGGGAAGATTCCCTGGAGAAGGAAATAACAACCCACTCCAGTATGCTTGCCTGGAGAATCCCAGAAGAGCCTGGCGGGCGACAGTCCATGGGGTGGCGCAGAGTCAGACATGACTGAGCGGCTAAGCAGCAACAAAGCTGACTCACTTCTTTATATAGCAGAAGCAAACACTGCATTGTAAAGCAATTATACCAATAAAAAATTAAAAAAGAGAACACTCAAGTAAATAAAATCGGAAAGGAGGAACTGTTATAAATGGTACTTCAAACATGCACAGTCTTATAGGAAACTACTATGAAAAACTATATGCCAGCAAATTGGATGACTTCGAGGAAATAGACCAAATTCTTAGAAACATCCAACTTACCAAGACAAAATCAGGGTAAAAAAAAAAAAACACAATACGAATAAACCAATAACAAACAAGCAAGGAGGTTAAATCAGTGATAAGAAAACTGTCAACACAGAAAAGATGGTTTCACTGGCGAATTTTACCAAACATTTGCGTTTTAAAAAACTTAAAAATGTTGGCCGCACTAGGTTTTTGTTGGTCCACATGGGCTTTCTCTCTGGTTGTGGCGAGGGGGCCATCCTTGTTTCCGTGTGCGTGCTTCTTGCGGTGGCTTCTCTTATTGTGGGGCACAGGCTCAGAGCGAGGGAGCACAGGCCCAGTAGCAGTGACGCACAGGCTTAGTTGCTCTGTGGCATGTGGGGTCTTCCCAGACCAGGAATTAGCATTAGCAGGAGGATTCCCATCCACTGTGCCACCAAAAAACTAAGAATATTATTAACAAACACGAGAAAACTACATTTATTTCTAGACTCCTTCCTTCTACAAGATAACGGAGAAAACCCGTGATATGTGCGTGTGTGTGTTCCCGCGAGCGTCCCCTCAAAGTGGGAGAATCTTTGACGATACCGTGATTGGCAATTTTTTCATCCTCTTCCCATGTCACATGGTTTTCTCTCAACTCCCCTCCAATTTAGTTTCCGTTCTGCCAGGGCTAGCCTGGCTTAGGGATTTGGACGGTTTCCAAATGCAACCACGGCAGGAGATCCACTGGTCCAAGGCACAGTGATGAAGTCATGTCGAAAACAGGATGTGTGGGGAGAGGGGGCAGAAGGCAAGAGAGAGAGAGTGAGAGGAGGAAGTGTTTCCGTCTGAGACAGAAAAGAGGCAAGAAGAGGAGGCACAGCTGGGGGTGGGGACAGATCACGGTGAACTCAACATCAATTTAAAATATCCACATATAATGTAAATACAAAACACCCAAACTCAGCAATGGTTATAGAACTGAATAATAATTTCAGACACTTTAGGAAGTACATAAAAATGAGAAGGTGTTAGTATTTGAGAGATAGAGGTCAGAGGGCTGGGAAGTTAGGGGAGGGGTGATGATCAGGACACTCACAAGGTAAAAAGGAAAAAGAAGAGAAATGTGAGCGTATCTCTGACAGTTTCCACAGTCACTGTGAGATGAATTAAAAACATGGGAAATTCGTTTCACATATGATAATTTACATGCCAGCCCAGGTTTGATGCATAATACAGGGTGCTCGGGGCTGGTGCACCGGGATGACCCAGAGGGATGGAATCGGGAGGGAGGTGAGAGGGGGATTCTGGAAGGGGAACACATGTACTCCCACGACAGATTCATGTCAATGTATGGCAAACCCAACACAATATTGTAAAGTAAAAACGTCTTTATTGAATTTGTTACAATTTTAAAAAATGGGGAATTATGTTGGAAAGATGAGAGGGTGGGGAGAAAGCAGCAGAGGTGGACCTGAGTGACTCTCTCACGAATCATAGCAGGGAGAGAGTGCCTGACAATTGGGGCTGTCTACTGGGCCTCCCAGGGGCAGCAGTGGAAAAGAACCTGCCTGTCAGTGCAGGAGACGTGGGTTTGACCCCTGGGTCAGGAAGAGCCCCTAAAGGAGGAAATCGCAACCCACTGCAGTATTCTTGCCTGGGAAACCCCCTGGCCAGAGGAACCCGGAGGGTTACAGTCCATGGGGCCGCAAAAGAGTCAGACATGACTCAATGACTAAGCAACAACAAGAAAATTCTATACCATGTGATATCAGACATGCCATTCTCACAGCTTAAGTCTCTGTCCTTACATTATTTTAAACTCTGTATTACAGTTTTCTCCTGTTATATTACAATTGTTTGAAGTCAGATTCTTTTTAAAACCAATGTGGAATTGTTTTCGATATAAGATATGTGGACTGGATTCCAAACGTCCTGCTGCTGTTAAAGAGGGGAGTGCTCCTTACTACTAAATCCCTAATGCCTATTTTAGATGTCTTATTTTTTTTTTAATTTAGAATCTCACTTATCGGCTGCTTCAATTTGAACCATTTTCTTTTACATTTATTGAAGTATAGTTGGTTTACAGTGTTGAGAGAATTTCTTCTGTACAGCGAAGTGACATAGCTATATTGATATATTCTTATTAATGACAGTTTATCGCAAGGTATTGATTATAGTTCCCTGTACAGTAGGGATTCCTATACAGTAGGATCTTGTTTATCTGTATAGAAGAGTTTACACGTGCTAATCCCAAACTCCCAATCCTTCCTTCCCCCTCTCCATTGGCCATCGTAAGTCTGGTCTCTATATCTGTCAGCTCTTTCTGCTTCACAGATAGGTTCATTTGGCTTGTATTTTAGATGCCACGTGTAAGTGATATCATATGGTACTTGTCTTTCTCTTTATGACTTACTTCACTATGACAATCTCTAGGTCCATACTGCTGCAAGTATCATTATTTCCTTTTTCATGGCTGACTAGTATTCCATTGTATGTATGTATGAGTATATATGTATGTGCATACATATATTTGTTGTTGTTTAGTCACTCAGTTGTGTCTGGCTCTTTTGTGACCCTGTGGACTATAGCCTTCCAGGTTCCTCTGTCCATGGGATTACCCAGGTGAGAATACTGGAGTGGGTTGCCATTCCCTTCTCCAGGAGATCTCACTGACCCAGTGATGGAACTGGGAACTCCTGCACTGCAGGCAGATTCTTTACGTCTGAGCCACCAGGGAAGCCTTCATCATATTGTTGAAGCATTTAAACTCTCTTGCTCTTGGGGCAGACAATCTTGTCCTCTTTGTCTTAGGTTGTCTTAGGTTCTTGGTCTGGAGCCTAAGGTCCTCTTGTCTTAGGTTCTTGGTCTGGAGCTTGCAAAGAAGACCCTTGAAGGGTAGATGAACAGGAGGAAGAACTGCATCTACAACTAGCCTTCTGTTGACATTTCCTAAAGGACGAGGCAGGTGGGTCTAGGCTAGATATGTACAACCAGCCTTCTGTTTGCATTTGGAGATGAAAATGACAGGAACAGGGTAAACAGCTCGACTCTGCCTGCTGTGGACACGTTACTGTAACAGTCATGGCAGGGACAGAGAGGGGCTAAACCCTGCGTGTGCAAAAGACGAAGAGGTCACATATTTTCTATCTTTGGGGCAATGGAAGCTCCACACATTTGCAGAAAGGCTCCTTGTGGGGCAAAAAGATGGGGGCACCATCCCATAATAGGTCATGTCCAGGCCCCCACAGGCCTGTGTGCTGGAATCCATCTAGGAAAAAAGCTGCACACACCCGTCAGGGAGGGTCCTAGGGCAGGGCAGGTGTGGAAAAACAAACCAGATGATTGGCTAAAGGTAAACAGAAATGGGAAGAACTGCCCTGCATAGACGATTTAACAGTCTCTTTATGGGCTCTTCCGCCTTTCTCTTGGGTGGGAACTCTGCCTGGCTCCTGTCTTAACAAATCTCCTCTGTCTGCTCCCTCATGACTGCTGTGTCTCCAGTAATACACTTTTACCATATTTTTAGTTTTTGCCTCCTGGATAAATGCATTTTTTACTGGGAGCTAGAGCCAGGACAACCTTGTTTCTAGTTTCCAGCCCCCGATGGACTGGCAACGAGGAGTCCTGGTTGTCCTTCAGGCCACTCAAGCCCAATTCCTGGGCAGAAAACTAAGCCAGTACTCACGGCTGTCCCTCTCTCCCCGAGATCATTTGGGGCTGGAACCCAGGATTTCAAGGTAAACTGCAGGTCTCCCCCAGTCTGCTGGCTGGAGACTTCTGACTCTCTCTCTCCCAGGAGAACTTGCTCTCCCTCTCTGCTTTGTTCTCTTTCCAAGACCTGTGGGGGTTAATCTAGGTCCACTCAGTGAAGAAGCCCTAGTTATCTTTTTCTTGCCCCTCTCCCCATTTCTCTCATTCTGCCTAAATGATGACCTCCATCCTGTCCCCCACCCAAGCAGGGCTTCCTCATCAACTCTGGGAGAACCGCGCCTGGAGTCAAGGCTCTGAACCTGCCACCACCACCAGCAGACCGCGCCCACTTTGCTGTAGCTGTTGTTTAGTCACTAAGTCATGTGCGACTCTGCGACCCCGTGGACTGTAGCCCACCAGGCTCCTCTGTCCATGGGACTCTCCGGACAAGGAGACTGGAGTGGGTTTCCTTTCCTTTCTCCAGGGGATTTTCCCAAACCAGGGAATGAACCCAAGTCTCCTGTACTGCAGGAGGATTCTTTACTGTCTGAGCCACCAGGGAAGCTCAACCTGGGAGATCCCCTTTAAGCCAGATGGGCCAAGAAAAGGAAAACTCAGGTTTGCTTTAACAATGTCTGGCCTTTGTTGGGGGTTGGAAAGTGGCCTAAAACTTGGGTCTCTAGATTATAATGCTATCTTACAATTAGATCTTTGTTGCCACAGAATGGGAAAATGGACTGAGATCAACTTTCCTGACATTCTAAAATGACCCCCTACTAACTTCTCCCAACTCTCAGGGGGAACCCAAGCTTTCCCCAGTCCTGTTGTTGTTGTTCAGTCACTCAGTCTTGTCTGACTCTGCGATCCATTTGACTGTAGCCTGCCTGTCTCCAAATTCTGTAATTTTAAGGCACCGTATTTGTAAAGAGAAAAATTGCTACCATCATCTGACAACATATGGTTGCCACAAACCTTCCATTTTTTAAAAAAAGGCTGTATATTGAGGCACAACAAATGGATGTGTGTTTGTGCTTGTTCCTGTACATTGAGCAGTTAAGGGAGAGACAGAAAGCTTTTCCTGAGTCTGTGGGTCTTAACTGCCTTCAGCTCAAGACGATCCAGGGATTTCCCAGGGGTCTCAGTGGTAAAGAGTCCATCTGCCAATGCAGGAGACATAGCAGACTCAGGTTTGATCCCTGGGTCGGGAAGATCCCCTGGAAGAGATCATGGCAACCCACTCCAGTATTCTTGCCTGGAGAATCCCATGACAGGGGAGCCTGGTGGACTGCAGTCCACGGGGTCTCAAAGGGTCAGACAGGACTGAGCACATACACACGCCAAACAATCCATGTTCGAAGCGGCATATTTTGGGGGACACCTAATCCACTCCACCTTACTTCTCTTTAAAAAGCCTTTTCAGTAACTTTGAACATGTTAAAAGATTTTTTTGTGTCTGAAAAAACTGAAGCTCAGAGATGGAGAACTTGCCCCAAGTGTCCTTTTACCACCTGCCCCTCATCATTCCACTGCTCCGTGGAATCGGACTCCCGGGGCCAAGGGCAGAGGGACCTTGTTGATGGCTTCGTGTCTTGTTTTCTCAGCAGATCACAGCCTCTCAACTCCATCTAGGATGCGGTGTCAGGATCTCCACCAGCTGGGTCAGAAGCTGGTCCGCAGGCGGCCCCTGGAGCGCAGCAAGGATTCCGGGAGTCCCACGGCTCCCCTGAACACCCTGAAGCTGGTGGCCTTCGGTGTAGCCAGCACCCTGGGGGCCGGCATGTACATCCTGGTGGGAGAGGTGGCCATGTTCATCGCTGGACCGGCGATCATCATCTCCTTCTTGGTGGCCGCCCTGTCTTCTGTGTTGTCTGGGCTCTGCTATGCCGAGTTTGGGACACGGGTCTCGTGGACCGGTTCTGCGTATCTCCACAGCTACATCAGCGTGGGAGAACTGTGGGCTTTCATCATTGGCTGGAACCTTATACTGTCCTATGTCGTTGGTGAGAGAATGGGTGAGGGGTAGATGTGGGGCTGAAGTTCGGGAGACCAGGAGCTGGCGTTTGGGTCTTCAGTCGTGCATGAGAACTGCATCATCCACTCTGAGAGGAGGAGGGAAATAACATCAGGAAAAGTCCACAACTTCATTCTTCTCAGCTCTCCCCTGCTTTCCATAAATGGTGGACCAAGAACCCAGATGGAAAGGGAACTGTAGGGAGTGGGTGAGAGGGAGGCATGGCCCACAGACTCATCCCCTCACCATACTGAAGTCTCTGATTAGCTGTTGCCTTCATAGAGTTTCCATTAGCATTTGAGACAACTTGCTCCCACTTCCCTCGTTTCTTGAATAACTTTGATCTCCAGCTAACATTAAACAGTTGACCTATTTCAGAATTATCTGAGTCTCTTTTCCCCACCCCATGAAAAGAAACTCTGAGATCTGGTATTTTGTATTTTTTCCCCAGCATACATGACTTAGTGTATTTGTTGCTGTTGTTTGGTCACTAAATTGTGTCCGAGTCTTTGCAACCCCATGGGCTACAGCATGCCAGGCTCCTCTGTCCTCCACTCTCTCCTTGCTCAGACTCATGTTCACTGAGTTGGTGATGCTGTCCAACCGTCTCATCCTCTGAGGCTCCCTTCTCCTTTTACCTTCGATCTTTCCCGTGTTGGACACCTTCTGACCTGGGGGGCTCCTCTTCTGGCATCATAACTTCTTGCCTATTCATGCCGTCCACGGGGTCCTGCTGGCAAGAGCGCTGGAGTGGGTTGCCATTTCCTTCTCCAGTGGCCCACGTTTTGCCAGAACTCTTCACTGAGACCCGTCCACCTTGGGTGGTCCTGCATGGCAAGGCTCATCGTTTTGTTGAGCTATGCTAGCCCTTCACCACGACAAAGCTGTGCTCCATGAAGGGGTCTTGGTGTGTAGGGGGGTCCAGTTTGTATTTGTCAGCAAATGTTCTTTCTTATTGTGCTGCAGTCACGGGCAGCGTGGCCAGGGCCTGGAGCATCGCCTTCGACAGCCTGCTTGGGAACCGCATCTTTAAGGCCTTAGAGGGAACTTTCTCTCCACATATGCCCTACTATCTGGCCAAGTATCCAGACTTTGTCGCCCTGTCCCTGGTCCTGTTGCTCGCAGGTGAGACAGGGATCCAAGTTAGGATGGGAAGACTGGGATGTGGGGTGGCGGGCGAACTAGGGTGGGAAAGGCCTGAGGTGGCAGAACTGTGGGAACTAGAAATTAGGGTCTGTGATACGAAAGGCAGGAAGTCAAGACGTAGACCGCTGTTTCCCACCCTTGGCATTACTGACCTTCCAGGCTGAAACAGCCTTTGGTGTTGGGGGTCGACCCTTGCACTGCAGGATTTTCTTAATGAATCGCTGTCAGGTGTGTAGCCGCTTCAGACTTCATTCACTAAACACCTGTGACTCATATTTCCCAAACTGTGACAATCGGGATGTCTCCAGACAGTGCCAGATGTCCCTTGGGGACCCAAATCACCCCCAGCTGAGAATCATTTATTTAGAGTGACAAGTTTCTTCCTCTGTACTGAGACTTTTTTCAATTGGGGGAAATTAACATAGCATAAAATTAGCCATTTTATTATTTTTCCTTAGCCTCATTGATATATAATTGACATACAATATTATATAAACTGAAGGTGAATATCATGATGATTTGATAGATGTGTATATTATGTGACTGGAGTAGGAAATGGCAACCCACTCCAGTAATCTTGCCTGGAAAATTCCATGGACAGAGGAGCCTGGCAGGCTACAGTCCATGGAGTCTCAAGGGGTCGGATACGACTGAGCGACTGAGCCCATATTATATGATAATGGCCACAGTAAGAAACTAAGCATCTTAAACTATGCAGTCACCTTCATCTAGCTTCTAACATTTCATCACAGCAAAAGGAAACCCAGTACCCACTGAGCTGTGACAGTCCATCCATGTTAACCTCACAGCCCCCTAGCCCCTGGCAACCACTAGTCTGCTTTCTGTGTCTATGGATTTGATTTGGCTATCTTGGAATGTCTCACATTCCATCTTTCCCACAGGAATACTGGTTCTGGGAGCTCGTGAGTCAGTCCTGGTTGGAAAAATATCCACGGGCATCAACCTTTTGGTCCTCAGCTTCATCATCGTCTCTGGCTTCATTAAGGGAGACCTTCACAACTGGAAGCTCACGGAACAGGACTACACACTGAACACGTCTGAATTTGGTGACATCGATAGGTAAGGAGGGTGCTCCTGGTCCTTGCCATGTTTGTGGGGGCTGGTGCAGAGCTGAGAACCTGGCGGGGACTAAAGAGATCTGGGCTGGAGGATCCAGATAACGAGATCGGGGAGCCCAGGGCTTGTGGTATTAACTGTGAAGTCCGGTAGAGATGACTGAATGCACCTCTACCGTGGTCTTTTTTTTAGTCCTTTTTTTTAAAAAAAATTTATTTATTTATTCATTTTCCTTTACATTATCTTGTTGGTTTTGCCATATATCCCATGGTCTTTTTTGCTTCTTCTCTCACTGTAGCTTGGGCCCTCTGGGTTCTGGAGGGTTTGTGCCCTTCGACTATGATGGAATTCTCCATGGAGCAGCTCTATGTTTCTACTCGTTTGTGGGTTTTGATGACATTGTCACTAAAGGTAACAGAGTTATTGTGTGTCCCATCAGGAGATTGGGCTGCCCTTGGGCGTAGGGGTTGATAGAAGATTTTTGAAAGCTTTTAAAAGTTCAAGAGGAAAGTGGATTTTGTGCTGTGCCATCACTGTTTTCCTAACCTGAGTCGTTCACCCACCCTGCAGGGGAAGAAGCCCCAAATCCTCACCGCTCCATCCCCATCAGCATCATGACCACGGTCTTCATCTGCTTTTTGGCGTATTTTGGTGTCTCAGCGACTCTCACCCTCTTGGTGCCCTACTACCAGATTCAACCGGACAGCCCCTTGCCGCAGGCTTTCCTCCACGTTGGGTGGGGCCCTGCCCGATATGTCATGGCTGTTGGCATCCTCTGTTTTCTTTTATACAGGTCAGTGTCAAGGTTTTATCTCCGTGAACTGTTAGATGCTCAGGTGTTTGAGAGACAAGAAGGACAGACCCCTTACCCCATGTAGAGTAAGGAGCTGAAGCCCTGGTCTCTCCTGCTTCTCAACATCCCCACCCTTGTTCCCACTGTCCCTTCTAGACTCCAGAGCTCCTTACTCCCCGTGCCTCAGCTGATCCAGGAAATGTCAGAGGATGGGCTCCTTTTCCGAGGACTTGCCTGGACCCATGCCTGCACAAAGACCCCCATCATGGCCACGGTGTCTCCTGGGATTCTCGCAGGTGAGCAACAGAGCCCACTCCTCCTTTGATCACTGTCCTTACTTGGATACGTCCAGTGTTTCTCACTGCTGTCCCCCACCTCATTCGTGCCTTCATTCTAGGGATCCTGGCGCTGCTCTTTGAGTTCAGTAATCTGGTGGACCTCATGTCGATTGGACACCTGCTGGTTTACTCCTTGGTGGCGTTTTTTGTCCTTGTCCTCAGGTGAGATGCCGCTGCGCCCTGAATGGGGCTCTTACGTCCCTAAAGGCTGAATGGTAGCTCGTCCTCTTCAGCCTTCAAAACTCCTGCTCTGCTTAAGGCAGGAAAGTGGTGCATTGGCCTGCTTGTTTTTGAATGAGTAGGGACTGCTGTTAATATTCCCATCATATCTCTAAATCAGGTACCAGCCAGATTGGAATTTAAGCAAGGATGAGAAAATAGAAGACAAAATTCAGATGAAGCCTCTAGTTAAGGAAAACCCTTTGGAATCTGAACTTGAAGCAGAAACCTCAAAGACTCTAAAGAGTCTGTGGTTCCCTCCCAGCACCATCCCCACCTGGAAATCTGGCCAGATTGTCTATGGATGTGCCTTCCTGCTTGGTGAGTGCTGGGACTTCTCTTTGGTCAAATTTTGAAATGGACAGGATGGAGTGAGTGTGTGTATTTTGTCACTGGAGGAGTCTGGGAGATATGATGGCCCTTCCTGATGTTGGTGGTTTCAGGCAGGGGTGTGACCCGAGGTCCTGACGTCTTTGTCTTCCGGGTCAGCCTGTTCTCCTCCTCCTTGACCCCTGCAGTTCTCCTGCTGACCGTCCTGAGCCTGATCCTGGCCCGGTGGCCCAGCCAGGTGTTCTCTGGAGACCCCGCTCTCACAGCACTGGCTGTGCTGCTGCTGCTGCTCATCACTGGGGTCACGGCCATCATCTGGAGGCAGCCCCAGGACCCCTCTGCTCTTCACTTCAGGGTAGGTGACCTCATGTGTCCAAAGTGTCCACCTTGAGTGAAGGAGGTCTGTGTGCTTTAGATCTAAACATCCTTTGCTGGACTGGGGAAGAAGGGGAGTTGCTGAAGCCAATGGACTCTTCCCTGATCCACCCTCAGTGCTTACAAACCAGGCTCAGTAGGCACCGTGCACACACTCTGAATTGGACTGAACTTGTCCTGCCCACCTGGGTCGGGTCTCCCTCTCAGACGTCTGGGCTGTGCCCAGGGATGAACTGACTCTGCCCACAGGTGCCTGCTCTGCCTGTCCTCCCCCTGGTGAGCATCTTTGTGAACATTTACCTGATGATGCAGACGACCTCTGGGACCTGGGCCCTATTTGGCATCTGGAATGCCATTGGTAAGTTGCTTTCTGGGATATAGAGGTTTCTTGAATGACTGAACCCAACAACTTCCTACTATTTCTCCCCACAGTGTATCAGACACCATAATAGGAGGTCTACCGGGCATTTGCAAGTGAGGAGAGCACCTACTTTTCTTTCTCTTTTCTCATTTCCCTACTAGGATTTCTCATATACTTTGGATATGGGATCCGACACAGCCTGGCAGGGAACAATCATCAACAGCCACTAGCCTCTACCTTCCAGACTTGACAAAAACATCCCTGGTGCTGAGTCATCTTAACCACAGGAAGTAAATACTGTGTGGAATTCCTCCATGCCTTGGAGGATCTGCTGGTTCAAGGGACACTGTGAGCCTCGGTGGAGTGTGAAGGTGGATGCATCTAAAGCACTGTATTTATTGCTAGTGGACAAAGTGACTGGGCCATTGTGCAATTTTTGGTAAACTTTTAAAAGCATACTATACATACTTGTAAGTGCAGGCTTCATAAGTGTGCAGCAAGATAAATTTTCACATACAAAGTACCACAGTGTAACCAGCAAGTAGAGGAAGAAATAAATTATTAATGGGCACGTTAGAAGCACCTTCTGTACTTATTTCTAATAAGAACACAGAGACTGCCCCACTGGAAGGAAACTCAGGTGAGTATGTATTATGTGAAGAGTTATACTCCAGGGACTTCCCTGGCAGTCCAGTGGCTAAAACTCCATGCTCCCAGTGCAGGGGGCATAGGTTCTATCCCTGGTTGGGGAACAAAGACCCTGCATGCCCCGTGGTGTAGCAAAAAAAAAAACAAACAAAAAAACTGGTTTAAGGATGACTGACTCTCCTCCCCTAGCTTCCCCTGAGTAAACATGCAGGTGGGTGACACGGGCAAGAGAATCTCCAGTTGCAGGCAGCTCACTCGAGCAAGACAATGTCCCAGGGAAAACAGGAAGTCAGCAGGCTTGCAGCAACGGAAAAAGGACAGTGACTTCCTGCCTTAACGATTAACTGAGATTGTTTCCCTTTAAAGCCAGTCATGGCTGAGCAGAACTGTCATGGAAGCAAGTCCACCTCTCCTCTGATCACGGGCTTTTCTGAATAAAGCATCTTTCTTCTCGACGAAAGCTTGCCCCTTGATTTATTGTCTGTTGATAAGCAAGTGGCTAAACCTGCATTTAGTTCCGAATCTAAAGCCAACGGGTCCATATGGGTCACCATGTCTCTAAGTTAATGTGCTCAGGGCGAATCTTCTATCTTCAAGAGCAAAGAGTAAAAGATGGTAATTTATAGTTAGGATGGCCTAATGCTGGAGCCTGGGCTATTGCAGATTTTAAAGCATTTATACCTTTACGGCTTAGGTCATTTGTTCAATGGGCCTGGTTGGGTAGACTTTATTAAGGCGCAGAGAGATTGGACAATGTGGGAAAAAAATAGGTACCCAATTTCTGTAAAATCTTGTTGTTATTGTTCAGTTGCCAAGTCATGTCAGACTCTGCAACCTCATGGACTGCAGCACGTCAGGCTTCCCTGTCCTTCACTATCTCCTGGAGTTTGTTCAAACTCATGTCTGCTTAGTCGGAAACCCCCTGAGAGATTTCTTTATTTTGAGAATTGAAAAAGCCAGGATTCTCTTAATTCTTTCAGAATCCATCAGTAGGCCTGTCTTAGTGATGTGTGTGTTTACGAAGTCAAGACTTACCCTTTGCTACCCCATGAACTGTAGCCCTCCAGGCTCCCCTGTCCATGGGATTCTCCACGCAAGAATACTGGAGTGGGTTGCCATTTCCTCTTCCAGGGAATCTTCCCAATGCAGGGATCAAAGTGGTGTCTTCTGCTTGGCAGGCAGATTCTTTACCACTGAGCCACCTGGGAAGCCCATGAGAAGGGAGTTACTCATCTTGCTCTTCAAAGCAGATGTTCTTTACTCCAAGGGTTAAACTAGATGAGCTGTGAGGGTTGGACAATGCAGCCTTGGTTCACACACAGTTCAGGCTGAACCATGTATAAGCCAAACTGACCTCCCCTCAATATGTGAACATTTTCTCCATCACCAGCAGATAAAAATCTTAGAACCCCATGATCCAGCAATTCTACCTCTGAAGATATACCTGGAAGAATTGAAAGCATACTCTGGAAGAGTACACCCATGTTCCTAGCACCGTTATTTGCGATAACTAAAGCACGAGAGCAATCCAGGTGCCCATTGACTGAGAAACAGATGAACCAATGTGGCAAGCACAAAAATAGAGTATTATTTATCATTAAAAAGGAAGGGAATTCTAACACATGCTACAACATGAAAGAATCTTGTGCACATTCTTCTAAGTGAAATAAATCTGATGGGAAAGAACAAATATTCTGTGATTCCACTTAAATGGAGCATCTGGAGTGGTCACATTCATCAGGACAGAGAGGAGAAGGGTAATTTCCAGGAACTGGTGGAGGAGAAATAGCTCAGCTGGAATCCCATCACCTCCACTAGCTTTGTTCATACTGATGCTTCCTAAGGCCCACTTCACTTCACATTCCAGGATGTCTGGCTCTAGGTGAGTGATCACACCATTGTGGTTATCATGAAGATCTTTCTTGTATAGTTCTTCTGTGTATTCTTGTCACCTCTTCTCAATATCTTCTGCTTCTGTTAGGTCCATACCATTTCTGTCCTTTATTGAGTCCGTCTTTGCATGAAATTTTCTCTTGATATCTAATTTTCTTGCAGAGATCTCTAGTCTTTCCCATTCTATTGTTTTCCTCTATTTCTTTGCATTGATCACTTAGGTAGCCTTTCTTATTTCTCCTTGCTATTTTTTGAAACTTTGCATTCAGATGGATATATCTTCCCTTTTCTCCCTTGCCTTTCTCTTTGTTTCTCAGCTATTTGTAAGGCCTCCTCAGGCAACCATTTTGCCTTTTTGCATTTCTTTTTCTTGGGGATAGTTTTGATCACAGCTGTGAAAGTGCTGTACTTAATATGCCAGCAAATTTGGAAAACTCATCAGTGACCACAGGACTGGAAAAGATCAGTTTCCATTCCAATCCCAAAGAAAGGCAATGCCAAAGAATGTTCAAACTACTGCACAATTGCACTGATCTCACATACATTTTGAGTAATGCTCAAAATTCTCCAAGCTAGGCTTCAACAGTATGTGAAACAAGAACTTCCAGATGTTCAAGTTGAATTTAGAAAAGGCAGAGGAACCCGAGATCAAATTGCCAACATCCATTGGGTCATAGAAAAGGCAAGAGAATTCCAGAAAACATCTACCACTGTTTCATTGACTACCTAAAGTCTTTGACTGTGTGGATCACAACAAACTGGAAAATTTTTAAAGAGATGGGAATACCAGACCATTTTACCTGCCTCCTGAGAAACATGTATGCAGGTCAAAAAGCAACAGTTAGAATCAAACATGAAACAACAGATTGGTTCCAAATTAGGAAAGAAGTACATCAAGGCTGTATATTATCACCCTTCTTATTTAACTTCTATGCAGAGTACATCATGTGAAATGCAGAGCTGGATGAAGCACAAGCTAGAATCAAGACTGCTGAGAGAAATATCAGTAACCTCAGATATGCAGATGACACCATCCTTATGGCAGAAAGTGAAGAGGAACTAAAGAGCCTCTTGATGAAGGTGAAAGAGGAGAGTGAAAAACCTGACTTCAAACTCAACATTCAAGAAACGAAGATCACAGCATCCAGCCCCATCACTTCATGGCAAATAGTTGGGGAAACAATGGAAACAGTGAGAGACTTTATTTTCTTGGTCTCTAAAATCACTGCAGGTGGACACTGCAGCCATGAAATTAAAAGATGCTTGCTCCTTGGACAAAAAGATATGACCGTCCTAGATAGCATATTAAAAAGCAGAGGCATTACATTACTGACAAAGGTCCATCTAGTCAAAGATATGGTTTTTCCAGTAGTCATGTGTATGTGTGAGAGTTGGACCATAAAGAAAGCTGAGCGCCAAAGAATGGATGCTTTTGAACTGTGGTGTTGGAGAAGACTCTTGAGAGTCCCTTGGACTGCAAGGAGATCCAACTCGTCCATCCTAAAGGCGATCAGTCCTGGGTGTTCATTGGAAGGATTGATGCTGAATCTGAAACTCCAGAACTTTGGCCACCTGATGCAAATAACTGACTCATTGGAAAAGACTGAGAGGCTGCGAAAGATTGAAGGCAGGAGGAGAAGAGGACGACAGAGGAGAAGATGGTTGGTTGGCATCCCCAATTCAATGGACATGAGTTTGAGCAAGCTCCAGGAGTTGGTGATGGACAGGGAAGCCTGGCGTGCTGCAGTCCACGGGGCTGCAAAGAGTTGGACACGACTGGGCGAACTGAACTGAACTGGCGGAGGAGAAAAGGGGAGTTGCTGATGAATGGGTACAGAGCTGAAGTTCTGCAAGATGAAAAAAGTCCTGGGGTTTGGTTGTACAAAGTGTATATGCACTTGCTACTACTGATATGGAGACTTAACGATTGATGCTAGTGCACGGAGATTTCCCGGGGGGAGGGAGGGGGGAGGGAGGAGGGAGGGGGTTCTGGAGGGGGAGCATATGTAAACCCATGGCGATACTATGTCATTGTATGGCAAAACTAATAAAAAAAAAAAGGTCAATTTTATGTTATGTGTGTTTTACCACAATAAAAAACAAAGCCCTCTCAGAATCTCCCCTGAGGGTAACCACATAAGTGTCAGGGGCTGATAAGAGCACTGCAGATGCTCCCCGCCCACCCAACCCCATCTATGGCCCCACCATCCCAGCGGTGAGGGCTGTCTTCTGTGCTCAGGACTCCCTGCTTCGGTTCTTGGCGATGTCTCAGCTCCATCCCCGCACGGCTTAACCTCAGCCTCTCTGACTGACCCAGGGCTCCAGGCTCTGCTACAAGGATCCAGTAAGTCTCGGTCACGCTCTTCTGTGGGAGGCTGGGTGCTGAGTTCACATCCTCCCAAAGAGACCTCTGCAACCCCAGAGTCGGGGGGGTCAGCCTGGCTCCGGCCTGAGGGAGGAGAGCCACCCCGTTTTCCAGATGAAAGCAGGAGCTGGGATAGACAGATGCGTGAACCGAGCAGTGTGTGTGGAGGGAGGGGTGCGGGGGAGTGACTGGATCAGCGTCCTTACATGGACTGATCTGACTCCTGTGCAAACAGTAGCTGCACTCGCACGGTGAGTGTGACACGGGCACCGCTGGCTTCACTGCTCACTCTACTCTCTGCCGTTCGTGTCTGCAGAGGTAGGTGACTGGGAGACACTCGAGCACCCACGGAGGTGGGTGTTCGCGAGAGGCGGCTGTTTGGTAATTTACATTATATCATGCTGAGGTTTGCTACTAACAGCACCTCTGTGACGCGGCTTTATAATTTACCATGGGCAGCAGCTTAGAAAGTGGTGGTAAAACGCACAGAACATAAAGTGTACCGTCTTAGCCACTTTAAGTGCACAGTTAAGCAACGTTGAGTATATCTGAACTGTTGTGCGTCCAGTCTCCACTCTTTTCATCTTGTAAACTCGAAACTGTGTCCCCATTTAGCAATGACGCTGTTTTCCCCGTCACCCCTGCCCTGGAGAAACAGCTACTGCTTTCCTTCTACCTCCAGAAGTCTGGCTACTTTAGGGACTTCCCACAGGAAGAAATGCACACATTTGTCGCGCTGTGACTGTGAGACCACTCATCATAATGTCCCAGCGGTTCCTTCCCGTTGTAGCATGGCCCAGAATTTCCTGCCTTTTTCACGCCGAATAATACCCCAATATGTATAGACCACGCGGTGTTCATCTGTTCCTCCCTGCATGCACCTTTGCGCTGCTTCCAACTTTCAGCTCTCGTGACTAATGCTGCTGTGAGTGTGGGTGTACAAATATTTCTCTGAGATCCTGTTTTCAGTTCTCTTGGGTGTACACCCACAGGAGAAATTGCTGGATCACATAGGAAACCCACTTTTAGTTTTTGGAGGCACCACCGCAGCAGCTGCACCATTTTACATTCCTGCTGACTGTACACCACAGTTCATCAGCCAGTTTAACCAAGAAGGAAACAGAGGACCAGAGGAGTAAATGCTTTGTTCAAAGGCACGGGTGGTATCGAGAGAGCCTAACCGTACTTTCCTGGCTCTTTGAATGTTTATTCTTAACCAAAATGCTAAACGTGGACTTTGGAGTATCACAGGCAGAAACCCCATGGCAGTGACGTGTGGTCCCTGGGTCACCCTAGCCCTGCAGAGCAGTGCGGTGAGGGGACATTTCACGCCCCAAAAGAGCAGGAAACAGAGTCCTGCCATTTCTGATTCAGAATGGAGACTAGACCTCTCTCCCGCCAGGCAGTTATTATTATTATTATTATTTGGAATATAATTGCTTTACAGTGCTCTGCCGGCTTCTGCCATACATCAGCGCAGCTGAGCCGTAATTATACGGATATCCCTCCCCCTGGAGCCCCCCCCCCCCCCCCCCAGGTCATCACAGAGCAGGCCCAGCTCCCCGTGTCACACAGCAATTTCCCCTTAGCGCTGGGCTTCACACGCGGAGGTGTATGTACGCTAGTGCCACTCTGTTCGCCCTGCCCTCTCCTTCCCCACGAGTCTGTTCTCTGCGTCTGCCCCTTGGGGCTCCCAGGCACAGAGGTCTTTCTGTCCCCCGTTTCTTGTAGGCAAGACTCCGGCCGTGATGACCTTCCATGCGTTCCAAAGGGCAGATTCAAGCAGTTGCGGATCGAGGGAGGAGCAGCCCCAGAACCAGCTGAGATTAAAGGGACCAGAGAAGGTCATCAAGACTGGGAGAGCCGACCACCAAGACCCCGCGAGATTAAGGGTGTGCGAGGAGCCCTTCTCAGCCCGCAGTCTTGTCAGGGACCCCGCCTTGGACCCACAGTTGTAAAACCCTGATTAAATTCCAGGGGTTGAGACACATCATTCTTTCGAGGCAGAAGCCTGGTGTGTCTCCCTTTGCCTGGTGAATAAGAAAGCTCTCCTCTTCTACTCCCCCCAAAACTGTCTTGGGGTTTGATTCGGCGTCGGTGTACAGAGGGCCTGAGTCTTCAGTGACACCAGAGCAGTCAAGTGTGGAGACAGCAAACTGGCCAAAGGCAGACAGAGGCCCGGAAGGACTGCCCCATACAAGCGGTGTACCTGTCAGTTCACGGAACGCCTCCTCAAGGGGTGGGGCCCCACCCTGCTTTCTGGGTGTGAAACTGCCTTGCCTCTGTCTTTACTGAACAGACTGCGTGCTCCCTTGCTTCTTGGGCTGAGCCTCTATAATACACATTCTACCTGTTTTGGGTTTTACAGTTGTTGCCTCCTTGAGAAACGCATTTTTCAATGAGGGCCAACGCTGGGGGCACCTTGTTTTGAGCCTCTAGCCCCTGGTCAACAAGTGGCTAGGATTCCTGGTTTTCATTCAGGCCTTCCGGGTCCAATCCTGGGCAGAGAATGAGGCTCTGGCTTCAAACCACCGCTCACGGCTGACTCTCTCCGAGATCATTGGTGCTGAAACCCGGCTTTCAAGGTAAACCGTAGGTCTCCCCAAACTGTTGGCTGGAGACGTCTGAGTTTCTCTCTCTCTCCATGAGAACCTGCTCTCACTCTCTGCTTTGTTCTCTTTCCAAGACCCACAGGTTTCAATGTAGATCTGCTCAGTGAAGGAGCCCAAGTCTGGTTTTTCTCTCCTCTTCTCTCTCTTGCTCTTCTATACTACACCCCCAGGATGTCCCATTGCTGCAAAAGACACCTCTCGGGAAGGTCTTGGCAATGCCTCCCAGGAGGGGCTGGTCCACCATCAAGGTCTGGTCGGGGATCAAAGGTAGAGCAGAGGACGCTGAAAGTCCCACCAAGCACAGGATTTGAGGGAAATCCAGAAAACAGTGAGCCGCCATCAGGTGCCCCTAGGAATGTTTCTGGCTTCCCTGGTAGCTTGGACAGTAAACAATCTCCCCGAGACGCAGAAGCCCGGACTTCGATCCCTGGATGGGAAAGATCCCCTGGAGAAAGCAATGGCAACTCACTCCAGTATTCTTGGCTGGGAAATTCCATGGACAGAGGAGCCTGGTGGGCTACAGTCCACGAGGTTGCAAAGAGTCAGACTCTACTGAGCAACTAACACTAACACTCCTACTGCTGCCAGGAATGTTTGGGACGCAGGACTTTATTTCCAAGAGTGCAGTTCTTGGTTTCAGGTTGCTCGACATGGAGAATCCCCTATCTAAGCCAGAGAGGCTGAGAAAAGGAAAACTAGGCTTTGCTTTGCTGTAACATCGCCTGGCCTTTATTTAAGTTGAGGCATGAAAAATTTTTGTCTCTCGCTTATAATACTATCCTACAATTAGATCTTCATCACCAAAGTATGGGAACATGGATGGAGGTTAACCCCCCTACATTCTAAATGATCCCCTTCAATCTTCCCCCAAATCCTAAAACTCCTGCAAGTTCCCTTACTCCTTCAGATTGTTCTGATCAGCCAAATGAAAACAATGGAAAACACATACATACATATACACCCATGAACAAAACCAAAACAGTTAAAAACTAAATAAATAAATTACAAGAGATGGACTCGGCAAGCAAAGGGAACCAAAAATGATAGCCACCAGTTAAAAACAAAATTAACTAAAGCTCAAACTGGAAAATAAAACCAAATCAAGGTGCCAAGTGGGGAGATAAGCAACAGAAACCAAATAAACAGCAAACATGGTGAGAAAAAGAAAGATGAGGAAGAGAGAACAGAAAAAGCAAAGTTAAGTACAGGTATACTTGAAGGTATAAAGAGGTATACATAAAGATTTATGTATATTAAGGAATAACTACAACAGGAAAATAGCAATAAGAAAAGCAAAAGAATAAATATAAAAAATAATAATAATAAAATTTAAAACTTTAAGAATTAAAAAGGAAAACCCCATAGAACCACAGAGGGCCAACATAGAGGCAGAAGTATAAACAAGAAATAAAAAGTGTGTTTGAAAAAAAATTCTCCCTGGGGGGAAAAATTCTCAAAAGCTTAAGTAGATTTAATAGTACTAATAAAATCAACTACTACAGCAACAGAGTGGGGAAAAAAAAAGAAATCCAGAAGCAACTTCAGGACTAGTCAAAGTATAAGATAACAAGTGTTTTTCTTGGATCTCGGCTGTCAGTGTCCTTCCCCTCGCTGGGAGTCTCCGTGACCTCGCCTCCCCCGAATGCCCTCCAACACCGCCTGGCCTCTGGCCCTGCTGGGGGGCAGCTCACATTCTAATCCAGTCCTGCTCCTGCGTGTTCTTGCCTCCGAGGTCCACAGCTGCAGAGCTGGGCATTTTCTTCTGCGGAGCCTCAGTGCCCTCTCGTATATTCAGAGACACAGAGTCTGCCTCCTTGAGTGTGTGGATTCAGTCTCCAACTTGGGCAGCGGGTGGGAAGGGTCTGAGTTCTCCTTAGCCGCAGGGCCGCTGGGTTTCAGCTACGGCTTTGTCTCCACCTCTCCCCGTGACTCGTCCACAGGGCTTTGCTCCTGAGGCTGCCCTGGAGGGCATGGGTCTGTCCCAGGGAGGACGGGGTGCAGGGGTGCAGCTGCTGGGGTGGCAGGGCCCGGGGCCCCAGGAGCTCAGGGGAGCTGGTGGCCAGGGCCGCCGAAAGGGGCTTTTCCTAGCCCCTGCCAGCTCTGCCCCAGCGGGGATCCAGTGTGGAGGTGGCCCCGCTGCTCGGGTCGTGGGAACTCTGGGGGCGCCGAGTGTGCAGGGACCCAGTTGTCTGGCCCCCCGGGGTCTCGCCCCACCTCTGGGCCGGTCCTTCTCTGCAGCGGGGGCTCCGCCACCTGTGAGAGACTCGGCTGGATCGCCCTGCCTCCAGGCTGCCGGGTTTCCTGCCCAGGCATTTCCCACTGCCACCTCCTCCCACACGTCCCCTCCAGCGTCTCCCCGGGTTGCTCCACAGTCCCTGCACCCCAGCTCCCAGCCCTGCGCCTTCCAGGGGCCTTGCGTCCCTGTCGGGACATATGGCTGTGCAAGGACTCTCTCCGAGATTCCCTTCCCATTCAGACTCTCACAGATCAGCTGCTTCGCCCTCGGTCTCAAGGGCTCCTCCTCTGTCCCTGAACACTTTCCTCACCCTCCAAGGGCGCCCACGTGGGGACTGGACCCCTGCTTCTGTCCCTACCCTCCGAGGGCAGGTCCAGGCCTACTAACGCTCCTTTTTCCCCCCATTTCCATCACCGAGTTATGTGAGGTTCTATATAATCTCCGGTGGCCAGGTGCTCCTGCCTGCTCTCAGCTGCTGTTCTGCAAGATCCCCTGGGTCTGAAGGTGTCTTCCCGATGGATCTCTGGAGAGAGAGGAACTCCACGTCCACCTGCTCCTCCGCCATCTCGTTCCCCCTCATCTGATCAAACTAAGACCCCCTCTCCCCAGAGGGATGATCCCTGCTGGGACAGCATTTTGTCAGCCACTCTGCCATTCTTTTCTGGGCCAATCTGAGGGCTATCTGGTCTAAGTTTTAGCTATAAAACTTTGACTAGAGAAGAGAAAGATGACATTTTATTATGACAAGGTGTGGCCACAAAATTCTCTGGACTCCAGAGAAAACTGGCTAAGATAGAACTTCTTGAAATTGGAGGGAAAAAACCCCAAAGAGCAGAAACAACCTCCTCCAACAAAAACAAAAAACTGGTCCTTTTCGCATGTACAATTAGAGAAAGCTAGCTTTTAAAATGCCTTTTTTCCAGAATTCTGACACTGAGAGAACGAGTCCTCCTGGAAGAACACGCTCCCTGCGCCTTGAGATGAGCGCGCTCAGGGTCATCTTTCTTATCTAGTCGACAGTCTCCAGTTCCTGAGCCTGAGGGGGAGATGGAAAGGAAGCCTGTTAGACTAACACTTATTAAAACTGTTGTCCATAAACCAGTGAGTTATAATACCCGATTCAGGACTAAGTCTAGAAAACGAAGCTGTAAGATCCCTATCTGGATGTATGTATGCCTCAGTATTTGTCTTTGTTTTGGATTTTTGAGATTAATTTGTAAAGGAGCTCTATTAAATTGGCTTAAAGAAAAGTATGCACTTGCAAATCAAACAATTATAAAAATAAGACACATGAAACTAGATGAATTTCAGATTCACATGATCCTGGAAATATTCAATGTTAAATTTGGATATAAAAGTTAAAGTCTCAATATGGACTTAAGAGTCAGATTAATCACTCTTAATATGTCTTTAGAGTTATCAATATTTAATATAATACTTTTATTGTACCTGGATGGACTGAGTGTCACTAAATGTAAGCCATGCATGTTACGTTTGTCAGCAAAATCTAACTTGGTATAAGATAAAAGCTTTTGAGTGAACATTGTGGATATAATTATGTTTTAGGTTTTCCCGACTTTTGGTAACTTGGAACTACAGAGCTTTACTAAATCAAGTCAAATAATAACTCATTAAATGTCTAAATTTATTTTTAAGGTAAAATACAGGAACATGGATCACTGAACAAATCTACATTTACCTATTTTTGTCTTCTTGGGAGAGCAAAACTAAAAGTCTTGGGTGTATTGGACATGCTTTGTATTATGCTGGGAAAAGAAATTGCAGTTTGGGAAAATGCAAGCTATGCACTATGCTCTTAAGCTTCCCAATCAAAAATCGCTAATGTGACCAGTCATTCACAATTGGTTTCTTCTCGATACAGGTTAAGGTTTTAAGAGCCGAGGCTTCTCCTTGAAAAGTCCTTAAAGCTACTCGAAACAATAAAGGAAATATTTTGGAACAGTAGGAAAGTTGTGGCAAGGGAGACACTGCGCATGCGCAGAAAGGCTCCACGGGCATCAAAAAGAGGGGGCACCATCCCACAACAGGGGTGCCAGGACGCCCAGGGGCTGCTGGGCTGGATCTGTCTTGGGAAAAAAGTTCCGCACACATGTTGGTGGGGGTCCTGGGGCAGGTCGGGACCTGGCTGGCTCACGGTAAGCAAAACTGGAAGAAATGCCCTGTATGAAGAGCCAGCTGTGCCTTGTTAAAATTTGTCTTATTTACCTGTTTACTTCGGCTCCGATGGGTCTTCGCTGCCCTGCAGGCTTTGCTCTAGTGGCAGGGAGCAGCGGCGAGCCTCTCTGCTCCGGCCTCTCGCTGCGGGGACCCCCTTGCTGTGGACCGCGGCTCCAGGGCTCCCTGGCCTCCCTAGGCGCTGCGGCTCCTGGGTTGAGAGCCCAGGTCCGATTGTCGTGACTCACGGGCTTAGCTGCTCCGCGGCAGGTGGGATCTTCCAGGACCAGGGCTGGAACCCGTGTCTCGGTATCTGCAGGAGGACGTTTATCTCTGAGCCGCCAGGCAGGCTTTGATGTAACTGCCTCTTCAAGGGGCTCCACCACTTAGGGAGAATGTCCACACCCTTTCTCTCCAGGCGTGTCTCTCTGCCTTGCTTCTGTCTTTACGAAACAGCTCTGTCTGCTTTCCTGCTTGGTGTGCTGCGTCTCTAACAATACACATTTTTTTTTTTTTTTTTTTTTTTTTACCGTTTTGCCTCCTTGAGAGATGCATGTTTCAATGAGGGCAAGAGCCAGGGAAACCTTGTCTCTAGCCTCCAGCCCCTGGTGGATGAGCGGCTGGGATTCCTGGTTTTCATCCGGGCCACCCAGGCCCAGTTCCTGAGCAGAGAACTAAGACTTTGCTTCCAGCCCCCACTCAGGGCTCTCTCTCCCTCTCTCTGAGATCAGCCCCACTCGGGTTCAGACGATGGGAACTGCAAATGACTGGTAAACAAGTCGTTGCCATTCCAAGCTGACTAGTCTTTCAAAGACAAGCAGTCATGTCATATCAGCTCCTTTTTCTGACACAGGTCCCGTAATCTAAGCTATTTTGAGCCATGGAGGGAGAGGCAGAAGCCTTTCCTTTAGGCTGCAGCATCTTAATTCCCTCAGTTCAAACGGTTCACAAGCCAAAGTGGCACATTTTAGAGTGGAAATTCTGCTCCCCCACACTTCTCTTTAAGCAATGCTTCCAATATGCAATGATAATATATTATTTGAAATATATTTAAAGATGCTGAAGCTCCAACACTTTGGGTAGCTGATGCAAAGAGCTGACTCATTTGAAAAGACCCTGATGCTGGAAAGATTGAGGGCAGGAGGAGAAGAGGACGACAGAGGATGGGATGGTTGGATGGCATCACCGACTCAATGGATATGAGTGTGAGCAAGCTCCGGGAGATAGTGGGGACAGGGAGGCCTGGCATCCACGTGGTCCATGGGGTCGTAAAGAGTCGGACACAAGTTAGCGACTGAGCTGAACTGAACGGATGTTTAAGAAACCAAATCTCAGAGACAGGGAACTTGTCGATGTGACCTTTTTCACCTGCTCCCCATCGCTCCTCTGCTCCCTAGAGCTGGACTCCCAGGGCCAAGGGCACCCGGACTTTCTTGACGATCTGCTGTGTCGTTTTCTCAGCAGATCTGACCCTCCTCAACTTTATCTAGGATGTTGTGTCAGGATGTCCACCGATTTGGTCAGAAGCTGGTCCGCAGGTGTCCGCTGGAGCCCAGGGAGGGGTTTGAGAGGCCCGAGGCTGGTCATCTGAACGCCCTGGACCTGGTGGCCTTGGGTGTGGGCAGCACCCTGGGAGCTGGCGTGTACATCTTGGTTGGAGAAGTGTCCGTGTACGAGGCTGGACCAGCGACCGTCATCTGCTTCTTGCTGGCCGGTCTGTCGACTCTTTTGTCCGGGCTCTGCTATGCGGAGTTGGCGGCCCGGGTACCAGGCTCCGGGTCTGCGTATCTCTACAGCTACGTCACCATGGGGCAGCTATGCGCCTTCATCATTGGCTGGAACCTCATCCTGTCCTTTGTCATGGGTGAGATGATGGGGTGGGGGAAGGTGGGGCTTAAGGTCAGAAAAATTCAGAGGGGAATTGGAATGCTCCTGATTCATGAGACCTGTATTATCCACCTTGTGGAGTGAAGTGGGTGATTGTAGAGGAACTTCATAGCTTGAAACTTTATTCTACTTGGGTCTACGCTGCTTTCCTGAAATGATGGGAGCTAGAACCGAGAAGGAAAGGGACCTGTATGGAGTGGGTGAGAGGGAGGCATGTCCCAGAGGCTCCTCCCCTCACCGCAGTGGGGTCTTGCTCAGCTGTTTCTTTCATCTCCTCCTAACATTAAACTGGAGAAGGAATGGCAACCCACTCCAGTATTGTTGCCTGGAGAATCCCGCTGACAGAGGAACCTGCCAGGCTACAGTCCATGGGGTCACAAAGAGTCGGACATGACTGAGTGACTAACAACAACAGCAGATTAAATAGTTGACCTGTTCTGAGAATCATCTGGGTCTACTGTCTCCACTCCATAAAAGGAAGCATTCCAAGATTAGGGATTCTCTCTGTGTCTTTCCTCCCGAATACATCACAAGGTGCATGGTTGGGGTGCCACTTGTGTTTGTCAGCGGGTCTTCATCTTTTCCTGCTGTAGCGACTGCCTGTGAAGCCAGAGCCTGGAGCTACGCCTTTGACAGCCTGATTGGGAACCGCATCTCTCGGGCGTTCCAGGAGACTTTCTCTCTGCATGTGCCCTACTTCCTGGCCACCTATGTAGACTTTTTTGCCTTTGTCTTGGTGCTGCTGCTCACAGGTGAGACAGAGGTCAGCTAAAGTGGGGTGTGAAAGGGGAGCTGGGGTGCAAAAGGCTTGGGGTTCCAGATGGTGGGAGGATTAGGGCTGGAATGAAGTGTCTGAGATAAGAGAGACAGGAAGGCAAGACCCAGCCCATTGTTTTCAACCCTTGGCAGAATCAGCGTTCTGGGTTGAATCACTCTTTGTTGTAGGGAGCTACCCTGTTCATTGTAGGTTTCGCTTTCAGTCCTTGTCAGTACTGAGTGGCATCCCTGGTCTTTGTTGTTTAGTCAGTAAGTTGTTATCTGCCTCTTTGCCATCCCATGCAGTGTAGCCCGACAGGCTCCTCTGTCCACAGGATTTTCCAGGCAAGAATCCTGGAGTGGGTTGCCATTTCCTTCTCCAGGGGGTCTTCCTGACTCCAGGATCAAACCTGCATCTCCTGCACTGGCAGGTGGATTTTTTACCGCTGAGCTGCCAGGGAAGCCATCCCTTGTCTTTACTCACTAGAAAAATTGATGCCCTCCCTCCAAAGTACGACAATCAGAATGCCTCAAGATACTGCCAGCAGTCTCTTCAGAGACAAAGTCACCCCCACCTGATAATCATTTGCTTAGACTTACAAGTTTCTTCCTTGTACTGAGACTGAAGATGTTTGCTTAATTCAGAGGAAATTCACACAACATAAAATTAACCGTTTTACTCCGATGCTCCCCCAGTTTACTGAGATATGATTGATATACAAGATTATATAATTTTAAGATGAAGAAAGGGATGATTTGATAGACCTGTCTACTATGAGATGACTGCCACAATAAGAAATTAGCCATTTGCAAGTGTACAGTTCTGTGGGACTTCTATGACATTCACAGTGCTGTGTAATAGTCACCTCCCTCTAATCCCAAACATTTTCATCACAAAGAAAGGAAATCCTGTACCTGCTGAGCAGTCACTATCCACTGCTACTAATGCCCAAACCCCAGCCTCTGTAACCATTGGTTTCCTTTCTATGTCTATGGATCTGGTTATTTTGGATGTCTCGTATTCTATCTTTCCCACAGGACTACTGGTTCTGGGAGCTCGTGAATTGATCCTGGTTAACAAAGTGTTTACAGGCTTGAACCTTTTGGTCCTCAGCTTCATCATCCTCTCTGGCTTCATTAAGGGAGACCTGCACAACTGGCAGCTCACAGAACAGGACTACTCACTGAACACATCTGGATCCAGTGACATTGCTAGGTGAGGAGGGTCCTCTTGGCCAACGCATACATGTGGATGGTGCTGAGCTGGGAATATGGAGGAGACTAAAGAGACCTGGGCTGATGGATCCAGGGGACGGGCGTCCTGGAGCCCAGCACTTGTGGTATTAAGGGAGGAGCCCAGAAGAGGTAACTGAACTCACCTCACCCACCTTCTTTCTTGCTCCTTCTCTCACCGTAGCTTGGGCCCTCTCGGTTCTGGAGGGTTTGTGCCCTTCGGCTTTGAAGGGATTCTCCGAGGAGCAGCGACATGTTTCTATGCCTTTGTTGGCTTTGATGTCATTGCCACTACAGGTAACGTGGTCACTGTGTGTCCTACCAAGGATCTGGGCAGGTAGGGCTGTCCTTGGGCGTAGGGGTTGGGAGAAGGTTAGACTGCTTTTGGAGGTGCAAGAAGGAAGGAGATTTTGTGCTTTCATTCCAGTGTCTTTCTTGACGCAATACTGACCCATCTTGCAGGGGGTGAAGTCCCAAATCCTCATCGTTCCATCCCTTTGGGCATCGTGATTTCACTCTCCATCTGCTTTTTGGCATGCTTTGGTGTCTCGGCGGCACTCACCCTCATGGTGCCCTACTACCAGATTCAGCCCGAGAGCCCTTTGCCACAGGCTTTTCTCCACGTTGGCTGGGACCCTGCCAGATACGCCGTGGCTGTTGGTACCCTCTGTGCTCTTACGTCCAGGTCAGTGTCTTGGTTTTCTCCCCATCCACTGTCAGAATCTAGGGTATCCCAGCCCTTGGGACTGAGAGACAAGAGTGAATGGTATCTTGCCCCATGAAGAACAGGGAGCAGAGGCCACTGTTTGCTCTGCTTCTGCACGTCCTCACGTGTGTTTCCATTTTCTTTTCCAGTCTCCTGGGCACCATGTTCCCCATGCCTCGGTTGATCTATGCAATGGCAAAGGACGGGCTCCTTTTCCAGGGACTTGCTCGGATCTATACCCTCACAGACACCCCCATCCTGGCCATCATATTTGCTGGAAGTCTTACAGGTTATAAAAAGAAATCCACTCTGTCCTTGATCAGTTTTCTAGACTAGTATATTTCCTCTGGTTTCTCACTCTCTCCATCCATCTTGTTTGTTCCCTCATTCCAGGGGTCATGACTTTACTCTTTGAGCTCAGTGATCTTGTAGACCTCGTGTCAACTGCGATGCTGCTTGCTTACTCCCTGGTGGCATTTTCTGTCCTTGTTCTCAGGTGAGACTCCAGTATAGTTTGACTGGGGTTGGGGGAGAGAGGTCTTTGATTTGTCCAAGATTAATGGGAAGATAATCCTTTTCTGCCTTCCATGCTGCCTTCCAAATGTCCTGCTATCATTAAGCTGGGAAAGATTAGACTGTCTGATGTTGGATGAGTAGGGGCTGCTATGAATATAGACTTAATATTTCTAATTCAGGCATCAACCAGACCAGAACTTAAGCAACAAGGAGGCAATAGAGGAGGACATTGATATTTCTCTACTAGAAGCAAGTCGTTCTGAACCTGGGCCTGAAGCAGGATCCTCAAACATTCTAAAGAGTCTCTGGTGCTCCTATAACACCATCCCTTCTCTGAAATCTGGGCAGATTGTCTGTTGGTGTGCCTTCCTGCTGGGTTAGTGGTGGGATTTCTCATTGGTTGTATTCTGAAATTAACAGAATGGGGAGGGCAGATTGTGTGGGCAAATTGAGGAAGAATCTTCAAGATAGGATGGCCCTTCATGGGGTGGGCAGTTTCAGAGATGGGTAGAGCCCAAAGTCCTGACGTCTTTGTCTTCCGGGTCCAGCCTGTTCTCCTCCTCCTTGACCCCTGCAGTTCTCCTGCTGATAATCCTGAGCCTGATCCTATACTGGTGGTCCAGCCAGGTGCTCTCTGGAGACCCCGTGCTCACAGCACTGGCTGTGCTGCTGCTGCTGCTCATCACCGGGCTCACGGCCATCATCTGGAGGCAGCCCCAGAGCCTCGCTCCTGTTTACTTCAAGGTAAGTGACCTTATGTGTCCACCCTGAGTGAGTGCAGTCAGCCTCTTTTGAGGTCTACACATCTTTGTCGGACCAAGGAATGAGGGGAGTTGCTAAAACCCATGGGCACGTCTCTGGTCCACACTCGGTGCTTCACATACAGTCTCAGGAGGCATGAACTCACAGTCTGAACAGGACTGTGGTCGCCCTACCCATACAGGACAGGGTCTCCCTCTCAGACGTCTGGGTGTGCCCAGGGATGAACTGACTCTGCCCACAGGTCCCTGCTCTGCCCGTCCTCCCCCTGGTGAGCATCTTCGTGAACGTTTACCTGATGCTGCAGATGGACACTGGGACCTGGGTCCTATTTGGCATTTGGATGGGGATTGGTAAGTGGCTTCCTTGGAAAATAAGACCTCTTGAGGGACTGAACCAAATCATACTCCTACTACTTCTCCCCTCCTGTCAGACATCACAAAAGGAGGCCTATTGGGCATTTGTAAATGAGAAGTGTGCCAACTTTTCTTTCACTGTCTCATTTTCCTACTAGGATTTGCCATATACTTTGGATATGGGATCAGACACAGCTTGGAGAACAATGAGCCACAGCCACCAGCCTCCACCTCCCAGACTTGACAAAAACATTCCTAGTGATGAACGGTCTTAACCAGATGCTGTGTGGAATCCTTCTATGCACTGGAGGTATCTTCTGATTCAAGGGGCATTTTGAGCCTCTATGGAGCTTGAGGTTGGAATGCATTTAGAGCCCTGTGTTCATTGGTAATGGACAAAATGGCTTCACAGTTATATAATTTTAAGTTTTCAAGGCTTAGTATGTATGCAGAAAAGTGCATGCTTCATAAGTGAGCAGCAAGATCAGTTTTCACAAAGAAAGTACAACAATGGAAACATCAACCTGAGGAACTAATAAAATATTAATGGGCACTTGAGTAACAGCTTCTTGTGCCTCATTTCCAGTGAAAACACCGATTGTGATCTGGGAAGGAAATTCAGGTAACTATGTATTGTGTCAAGTGTTACACCTCAAATATTAGGACACAAATAGGTTGAAAGTAAGAAGAAGGGAACACATACACCATCTCAATAGTAACACAAGAAAGCTAAGATAGCTATATTAATATAGGAAAAAGTAGAATTTAAGGAAAAGATAATAACAGATAAAGTAGATCATCCAGTAATGATACAGGGGAAAAAATACTCTTTTTTATTTTTCCCCCCAGCTTTATTGAGATATAATGTCACATTTTGTAAATGATAATTTTTCTTTACTGTTGTTGCAGAGCCTTAGAATTATACAGTAAAGCTGATGAGAGGAAGTTCTTAATTGAAAAAAAAAAAAACACAACAGCAACACCTGCATTGCTAGAGGAGGGGAAATGAAATGAGAAGTAGTGAATGGTTGATACATACTTACATTTGGGTGGAACTAAGAGATAGAAAGTGAAACTGGAAAGTGAAGATAAAAAGTGGTCACTGTAGACAGAATGCTTGAAATTGAGATTACATGCTTTGACAGTGTTGGTAATAATGAAGCATAGGATTTTTGTGGGAATGAGCAACTAAAATAGAGTGAAGGGGAGATAAAGATCAAGAAACTGAACAGCAAAATTGTTAGCTGAATTAAAATATAAATAGTGGAGAATGAACAGAAATAAAAATATCACTGTCTTGCAAGTTCTAATGAAATTCCAGCCTTAGGACACAATTAAGCTGGAGACTGACTTTGCTAGGTGAAGCTTCGATGGAACAGGTTGACATCGCCTGACTATCATTCTACCCTTCCTGATGTGGGACAACCAGACACCAATACAGAACACTTCCTGCAACATAGCCTTGATGAAAAGTTGAATCAGAATATATCAACTACCACCTCTTAGCAGACATAAGGGAGAGATTCACATCTCAATGGAAAACACAATCAGCCAAAACTGGAATGTAGGCAGTTCTCCAGGAAAGAGAACGGTGCACTCTCTGTAATACTAGCAGAGGGAATGCCTCGGTGGTCCAGTGATGAGGACTCTGTGCTTACACTTCCGGGACTCAGGCACCACCCCTGGTCAGGGATCTGAGATCCAGTGAGCTGTGAAGTGCAGCCAATCAAAGAAAATAAACTGGCATGACCCAAACAGGAGATTCATTAATTAATTCAAAAAGGTCACTCATACAGGCATATCTTGGAAATATTGCTGTTTGGGTCCAGACCACCTGAATAAAAAGAACTGGTAATGAAAGGAGACATAATTTTTTAAGTTTCTCGTACATTTGAAAGTTATGTTATACTACACTCTAACTGAGAAATCAGTTCAGTTCAATTGCTCAGTTGTGTCCAACTCTTTACAACCCCATGGACTGCAGCATGCCAGCCCTATCCATTGCCAACTCCCGGAGTCCACCCAAACTCATAATTGAGCCAATGATGCCATCCAACCATCTCATCCTCTGTCGTCCCCTTCTCCTCCTGCCCTCAATCTTTCCCAGCATCAGGGTCTTTTCAAATGAGTCAGCTCTTCGCATCAGCCAGCCAAAGGATTAGAGTTTCAGCTTCAACATCAGTCCTTCCAATGAATATTCAGGACTGATCTCCTTTAGGATGGACTGGTTGGATCTCCTTGCAGTTCAAGGGACTCTCAAGAGTCTTCTCCAATACCACAGTTCAACAGCATCAATTCTTCTGTGCTAAGTTTTCTTATAGTCCAATTGTCACGTCCATACATGACCACTGGAAAAACCATAGCCTTGACTGGACAGACCTTTGTTGGCAAAGTAATGTCTCTGCTTTTTAATATGCTGTCTAGGTTGGTCATAATTAGCATTCTAAGAAGTAACTCTCTTTTCATTTCATGGCTGCAATCACCATCTGCAGAGATTTTGAAGCCCCAAAAAATAAAGTCAGCCACTGTTTCCTCATCTATTTGCAATGAAGTGATGGGACCGGATGCCATAATCTTAGTTTTCTGAATGTTGAGCTTTAAGCCAACTTTTCCCTCTCCTCTTTCACTTTCATCAAGAGGCTCTTTAGTTCTTCACTTTCTGCCATAAGTGTGGTGTCATCTACATATCTGAGGTTACTGATCTTCTCCCAGCAATCTTGATTCCAGCTTGTGCTTCATAGCCCAGAGTTTCTCATGATGTACTCTGCACATAAGTTACATAAGCAGGGTGACAATATACAGCCTTGACATACTCCTTTTCCTATTTGGAACCAGTCTTTTGTTCTATGTCCAGTTCTAACTGTTGCTTCCTGACCTGCATACAGGTTTCTCAAGAGACAGGTCAGATGGTCTGGTATTCCCATCTCTTTCAGAATTTTCCACAGTTTATTGTGATCCGCACAGTCAAAGGCTTTGGCATAGTCAATAAAGCAGAAGTAGATGTTTTTCTGGAACTCTCTTGCTTTTTCGATGATCCAGCGGATGTTGGCAATTTGATCTCTGGTTCCTCTGCCTTTTCTAAAACCAGCTTGAACATCTGGAAGTTCATGGTTCATGTATTGCTGAAGCCTGGCTTGGAGAATTTTGAGCATTACTTTACTAGCGTGTGAGATGAGTGCAATTGTGCAGTAGTTTGAGCATTCTTTGGCACTGCCTTTCTTTGGGATTGGAATAAAAACTGATCTTTTCCAGTCCCCTGGCCACTGCTGAGTTTTCCAAATTTGCTGACATATTGAGTGCAGCACTTTCACAGCATCATCTTTTAGGATTTGAAATAGTTCAACTGGAATTCCATCACCTCCACTAGCTTTGTTCATAGTGATGCTTCATAAGGCCCACTTGACTTCACATTCCAGGATGTCTAGCTCTATGTGAGTGATCACACCATCATGATCATCTGAGTCGTGAAGATCTTTTTTGTTCTTCTGTGTATTCTTGCCACCTCTTCTTAATATCTTCTGCTACCTTGCTGTTTCCTTGGTATCTCTGATTTTTTTGAAGAGATCTCTATTTTTCCCATTCTATTGTCTTCCTGTATTTCTTTGCACTGATCACTGAGGAAGGTTGTCTTATTTCTCCTTGCTATTCTTTGGAACTCTGCACTCAAATGGGTATATCTTTCCTTTTCTGCTTTGCTTTTTGCTTCTCTTCTTTTCACAGCTATTTGTAAGGCCTCCTCAGACAGCCATTTTGCCTTTTTGCATTCCTTTTTCTTGGGGATGGTCTTCATCCCTGTCTCCTGTACAGTGTCACGAACCTCCATCCATGGTTCATCAGGCACTCTGTCTATCAGATCTAGTCCATTAAATCTATTTATCACTTCCACTGTATAATCATAAGGGATTTGATTTAGGTCATACCTGAATGGTCTTGTGGTTTTCCCCACTTTCTTCAATTTCAGTCTGAATTTGGCAATAAGAAGTGCATGATCTGAGCCACAGTCAGCTCCCCGTCTTGTTCTTGCTGACTGTATAGAGTGTCTCCATCTTTGGCTGCAAAGAATATAATCAGTCTGATTTCAGTATGAGAAATAACAATCTGTAAAAAAGAAATACTGTCCAAACATTGATTTAAAAATATTTCTTGCTGAGATATGGTGAACATTACCTGACAACACAGTGGCCATAAATCCTCAGTTTGTAATAAAGGCAGCGTTGGTGACAAGCGAAGCATGTGTGTGCGTGTATAATCACTATGCGTAAAATACGTACCCGTATAGGGTACATGGGTTAATGTACACTTTACTTGTTTCACTACAAAAAACTCTTAAGACCTACTTAGTTAAAGGAGACAGCTGGATCCTGACTACACGTCTCCCCAAAGCACCAGGTCCTGATCGGGTGTCAGGCAAATTCTCCTGAGAAGAAACGACATTGAGGGGACTTCCTCGGTGGTCCAGTGGGTAAGAATCCACCTGCCAATGCAGAAGACACAGGTTCAATCCCTGGTTCAGGAAGATTCCACATGCCTCGGAGAGGCTGAGTCTGTGCCCACAGCTACTGAGCCTGCGCGCTAGAGCCCAGAAGCCACCGCGATCAGCAGCCCCTGCGCCCCAACTAGAGAGTAGCCCCTGCTTCCTGCAAATACAGAGAATCCGCACGCAGCAGAGAAGACCCAGCGCAGCCAAAATAGTAAATAAATGAAGGAAATGACAGAGATGAGGTCTCCTTTGTCTACTAATGATTGAATTGTCACCCCTCCGACTCCTTCTATCTGGGTCGGTCACACCTGCTTTAACAGGAAGCGATGCTGAAAGCTCAGCCTCTCTGAACACCAGTGTGGAGGCCAACCTCAGAGGCAGAGGTATGGGTGGAGGAGGAAAGAACAGCTTTGTCGCTTTGCCAGGCCCAGGGGACAGAGCGGACTCCTGCCATTGAAACTGCGTCCCAACCCAGGCGAGTTCAGTGGGGAGTTTTATGACAGCTGTCAAGGGAGGAGTTGCTGATAGATCAGGGTGTGTGCAGGGTCTCAGGCGGCCGGTCTCCTAATCTTCAGGAAGATTAAAATTTAAAGGGCTTCTGGTCCCTTTAATTTTGCCTCAGGTAGTTTCTCAGCTGCTCCTTCCATGATTCAGTTCAGTTCAACGCACTCACTCAGTCGTGTCCGACTCTTTGCGACCCCATGGACTGCAGCACACCAGGCTTCCCTGTCCATCACCAACTCCTGGAGTTTACTCATTTCCATTGAGTCGGTGATGCCATCCAACCATCTCATCCTCTGTCGTCCCCTTCTTCTCCCACCTTCAATATTTCCCAGCATCAGGATCTTTTCCAATGAGTTGGTTCTTCACATCAGGTGACCAAAGAATTGCAGTTTCAGATTCTGTGAGCAGCAACTGCTTGGAGCTGCCCTTTGGAACTCAGGGCGGGTCATGGAGGCTGAAGTCTGCCTACAAGAAACAAGGAACAGAAATGAACTTACTTACAAATCAGAAAGAGACAGACTTAGGAAATGAATTTATGGTTGCCAGGGGAAGGGATGGTTAGGGACTTTGCGAGGTCATGTATACACTGCTGGATTTAAAAAGGGAAACCAACTCGGACCTACTGTAGACACAGGGAAGTCTCTTCAGTGTTATGTGCCAGCCTGGATGCGAGGGGGACTTGGGGGAGAATGGACGCATGTACATGCGTGGCTGGACTAAAGATGAACAAACCCAGAAGCACTGGCCCGGATGAATGGCTTTGCTGACTTTTATGGGTTAAGGGGCTCCCCCCCGGGAGGATGCCCACACCTTTTCTCTCCGGTGTGTCTCTGCCTCGCTTCCATCTTAACTGGACAAACTTCCTCTGTGGGCTGTCCCACTTGTTGTGCGTGTCTCTAGTAATACAATCTGTACCTGTTTTAGATTAACAAAATATTTTTTTCCTCCTTGAGAAATGCGTCTTAAGTCACAGCAGTAACCTGGCTACTTTGTCAATTGCATTGCAATCAGATTTTCAATGTGAACACCCCTAGAGACGATTTAATTAATTGGTTTAATATTCTGCTGTGTCTGCTCTTTGCTGCTGTGGGCTGGCTGTCTCTACTTGTCTGAGCGGGGGCAGCTTCACTTTGTGGTCACCTCTCTTTTTGTGGAACCCGGGCTCCAGGGTGCGGGCTTCCGTGGCTGCGGTGCATGGGCTTTGTTGCATGACAGCATGTGGAAGCTTCCCGTTCAGGGATCCAACTGCATTTTCAGGTGGGTTCTTTACCACTGGACTCAGCAGGGAAGTTCATAGCCACACTTTAAACATGACTTAAAAAGTCTCTTTTTATATCTAGTTATGGTTTCATTCTGATGCCTTTCCAAAAGTGTTACCTCTTCAAGATCTGTAGAGAAGGCTTTCTAAAATTGAATTAAAATTAATTAGGTAAATAAATGTTATTAACAGTAAGCTGTTGCCACACTGGAATATGGTTTTCTCTGTCTGTTAGGAGAACAATATTTTCTTGGAGGGCTGCTTTTGATAACAGACTGTGTGAATTCTTTGGGTCTAAGTGATTTGTATTTGCTTTTGAGATCTTTCATTACTTTGGTTGAGAAAATAAGGAGTATTTCACAATGATCTCTGAAGATTACAGCACATGTAGATAAAGTTCATTCTGCTTCTACAAAACTCAACCTTTCTTGTCAGGATTTTGCTACCTTGATATCCTTGTAGCATAACAACTGAAAGTGAAAGTGTTAGTCACTCAGTCATGTCTGGCTCTTTGTGACCCCATAGACTGTTCCCTTGCCAGGCTCCTCTGTCCATGGGATTCTGCAGGCAACAATACTGGAGTAGATCGCCATTTCTTTCTCCAGGGGATCTTTCAGACCCAGGGATTGAACACGAATCTCCTGCATTACAGGCAGATTTTTACCATCTGAGCCACCAGGGAAGAGCGTGGCAACAGCCTACTCCTAATTGAGGAAATTTAAAATGGGTAAACAATGACTGTTGATTAAACATTCACAGCTCTGGGACATCCAAGACGACTGCCTGGCTTTTCCTGGCTGCCTGGCAGATTGATGCCCTTACAATGAAAACAAAATTGTAAAAAAAAAAAAAAAAAAAATTAATGTTTTCCACTTGGGGTATGCCTTTCACAATATCCAGTAATCAAGGTACTCACCTCACTGGACAAATCATACCAGCCTTAACAAAAACCTCACAAGCTTCTTGAAACTATCACTGTCCCTGTCATCCTTAATCATCAGGCCAGGTCAACAGAACTAACAGAAAAACTGGACTCAAATGGAACAGAAATGAATTACACAGCATTAAATGAACTGTTGGGCTTCCCTGGTGGCTCCAGACAGTAAGAATCTGCCTACAATGCAGGAGACTTGGGCTTGATCCCTGCATCTGGAAGAGGCCCTGGAGGAGGAAATGGCAACTCACTCCACTATTCTTGCCTGGGAAATCCCATAGACAGAGGAGCCTGGCGGGCTGCAGTCCATGAGGTGGCAAAGATTTGGACACAACTGACTGACTAATACCCACACATGAAATGCTAAATATGATGATAATTTTCATGACTTTTGTCTGACATATTATGATTGGCTTGCTGTTTTTTCAGACATAAAGCAGCTATTCTCATGAAGCTACATATGACTTACAACACTTTGGTAATTTACACCTGTGGGTAAAAGTAAAACATTTTCTTTTGTCTCAGGCTGGTGGCTCCAGGATCAGATTATGAATAGTCTTAAAGGGTAAATGAAATGGACTATCTGCAGACATGTGCAGGAATTTCAAAATATTTTGGGGATCTCTAGTAGGAAGAAATCCACTTGGCAAAATCTGATGGCAGAACTTTGACTTGGCTTTCTTGGCCTTGAGAAGTCTTTTGGGAATTTAGTCAGAGACTCTTGAGGAGTTATACCAGAGTCAGTGTGAAGAAACCTACGTGCTCAATGAATCTGAAATCAGGCAGGTCTACAGGTTCAAATCCAGCAACAATAAATACCAGCTTGTCTGATTTTGCCCAAAATGTATACCACAGTTTGTCTTTCCTTCCTGAAGGATACAGGGAAAATGGTTATCATTATTCCCTCCCCTCCTTGATAGGTGTGATTATTTAAGATTATTTATTTATTTGGTTATTTGATTATTTATTTGGTGATTAGAGAGCTTGGATCACGCGTTTACGCCAAGGGTCTTGAACCTGAGAGCTTCCTGTTTCATTGCTTGCTGAGTGAAACGGAAATCTGCTTGGGTCAAAATGAGATGGAATTTGTAGGGAGGGACAGATTCTAGCCCAGCTCGGTCAAAACATCGAACCAGAGTGGCCTCCCAAGTGAGACAGGAGACAGATGGGTCAAGGCTCGGCATTTCTCACCAGCCTCCAGTCTGCCTTTCCTGGGGAAGGAGGCTGGTGGGCTCTGTGCTGGATATTTACAATCAGCTTCCTGTTCGCACTTCAAGACAGCAATAACAGGAAGAGAGTAAATAGCTGGACTTTGCCTCCTGAGAACACTTTGAGACTGCAATCACGGCGTGGCTTAACACTGATTTACAGGTCAAGAAGTCACATATTTTCCACCCTTGGGGCAAAGGAGACACTGCACAGGCACAGAAAGATTCCTTGGGGGTTAAAAAGAGGAGGTGTCATCCCCTAATAGGAGGCGGATGCTAAGGACCTTCTTCATATGGCTCTGGACTAGAATCCGTCTTGGAAAAAATGTTGCACACGAGTTTTAGGGAGGGTCCTAGAGCAGGGCAGGTGTGGAAAAAGAAACCAGATAATTGAACCAAGTCAAACAAACCCGGAGGAGCTGCCCTTTACGAATGATTTACCTGCTTCTTTATGGGGCTCCTCCTCACTAGGGCAGACGCCCACACTCTTTCTCTCCGGGTGTGTAATTCTGCCTCACTTCTGTCTTAAACAAACTGTTTCTCTATGTGTTCTCCTGCTTGTTGTGTCTCTAATAAACTGCTTTTGTTATTTTAATTTTTTAACAGTTTTTGCCTGTGTGAAAATACATTTTTAAGTGGGGGCAAAAGCCAGGGGACCCTTGTTTCTAGCCTCCAGCCCCTGGTGGACTAGCAGCTAGGATTCCTGGCTTCCATCCAGGCTTCCCAGGTCCAATTCCTGAGCAGAGAACGTAGACTTTGCTTCAAGCCAGTGCACTCACGTCTGTCTCTCTCTCTCTCTCTCTCTCTCTCTGAGACCAACCCCACTCGATTACAGAAGATGGGAAGAACAAATAATTGACAAACGTTCGCCTCTCCTTGCTGATGTCTTTCTAAGACAAGAAGTTCTCTCTGGTAGTAGCTCTCTTCCTGACATAGGCACCGTAGGCTGAGTTATTTTGATCAGTTGAGAGAGAGGCGAGGAATTTTTCTTGAGGTTGCAGCCCATAGGGTCTGAATCGCTTTCAGCTCATGGACAGAGGAGCCTGGTGGGCTACGGTCCATAGGGTCGCAAAGAGTTGGACACAGCTTAGTGACTTAGCACGCACGCACAAGACAATGCACCTACCAAAGTGGCACGTTTTAGAGTGACATAGTCTCCTCTGCCTTGCTTCTCTTCAGACAACCCTTCCAGTAACTTTGAAACATATAAAGAGTTTCATTTATGTTTAAGAAACCAAATCTCGGAGATGGAGAACTTGCTCAGTGTGTCCTCTTGTCACCTGCTCCCATCACTCCATCGCTCCTTGGACTTGCCCTCCCGGGGCCGAGGACAGGTGGACATCATTGACAGCTTGCTGTGTTGTCTTCTCAGCAGATCGGAGCCTCAACTCTGCCTAGGATGCAGTGTCAGGATGTTCACCAGTTTGGTCAGAAGCTGGTCTGCCGGCGGCCGCTGGAGATGTCTGGCCGATGTCTGAACACTCTGGACCTGGTGGCCTTGGGTGTGTGCAGAAGCCTGGGAGCTGGCGTGTACATTGTGGCTGGTGCTGTGGCCACATGCACAGCTGGGCCGGCGATTATCATCTGCTTCTTGCTGGCCGGCCTGTCATCTCTGCTCTCCGGGCTCTGCTATGCGGAGTTGGCGGCCCGGGTACCATGCTCCGGTTCTGTGTATCTTTACAACTACGTCACCATGGATCAGCTGTGCGCCTTCATCACTGGCTGGAACCTCATCCTGTCCTTAGTTGTTGGTGAGAGGATGGGGGCGGGGGGAGGTGTGGGGCTTAAGATCAGGAAGGGAGATTGAGGGGGGTCTTCATTCATTTATAGGTACTTCATGATTGGACTTGCAGGGGGAAGGGAACAATAGTGGCAGGAAAACCCCACAACTTCACTCTACTCAGCTCTACCCTGTTATCCTTTAATGATGGGCCACGAACCCAGAAGGCAAGGGAACCTAGGGTGTGGGTGAGAGGGAGGCTTGGCCCACAGCTCATCCCCTCACCATTTTCAAGTCTTGGCTCAGCTGTTGTCTTCGTAGGATTTTCCTTTACCACTGCCTTTTCAACCCTCATCTCCCAATACCCCTGTTCCTATTTCCCTGTGTTCTTTTTTGGAATAATATCTACTTCCACCTAGCATGTTGAACAGTTGACCTATTTTGTGAGTTACCTAGGTCTGCTCTTCCCAGCCCAAGAGGAGATAACTGGGGTTAAGTACTTTGTCTGTTTTTTTAAAAACACATCCTATGTCACATGGTGGGTGCGTGCTAAGGCGCTTCAGTCGTGTCCGACTCTTTGAGACTCCATGAACTGTAACCCACCAGGCTCCCTTGTCCCTGGAATTCTCCAGGCAAGAATACTGGAGTGGGTTGTCATGCCCTTCTCCAGGGGTTCCTCCCGACCTAGGGGTTGAACCTGCTTCTCTTATGTCTCCTGCATTGGCCGGCGAGGTCACTCGTGCTACCCGGGAAGCCCATGTCACATGGTAGGGGATCAAGTATTAATGAATATTCTCTCTGCTTCTGCAGCCACTACCTCTGTGCCCAAGGCCTGGAGCATTGCTTTTGACAGTCTGACTGGGAACCACATCTCTCAGGTGTTACAGAGGACTTTCTCTCCATATCTGCCCTCTTTCCTGGCCACGTTCCCAGACTTTGTTGCTCTGTCTGTGGTGCTGGTGATGACTGGTGAGAAGGGGACAGAGACAGGCTGAGAAGAGTGGGGTGGGGAGCAGGGGCTGGGGAGGGAAAGGCTTGGGTGCAGAATGAGGGGGGTTAGGGCTGGAAGGAAAGGTGCCAGGAGGGGAGGACACACACTGTTGCTTTTTATCCTTGGGACCATTGACAATTCTGGCTGGATCATTCGCGGTGGGGGGGGGGGGCTGTCCTGCGAGTTACAGGGTTTTAAGAAAATCATTGTCGGGTGTTGAGTGGCAACCCTGGCCCTTAATCACTAGACACCAGGGATGCCCACTCTCCCCCCAGACTGGGACAATCAGAATGTCTCCAGACAGTGCCAACTACTTGGGGGACAAAATCACCCTTACTCATAACATTTACTTAGACCAACAACTTTCTTCCTCTGTACTGAGATTAAAGATTGTTTTTTAATTGAGAGGATTTTATGATAGCATAAAATTAACTCTTCTATTATTCTTTCCCAGCTTTACTGGGATATAACTGATGTACAACATTGTATAAGTCAAGGTGTACAATGCAGAGATTTGATAGACTTATTGCAAGACTATCACCACAAAAGAAATTAACCATCTGAAGGTTTATCACCACAATAAGAAATTAACCATCTGAAAGAGTATAGTTCAGTGACACCTAGTACAGTCACAGTATTGGGAAACCATAACCTCTATCTGATTGCAGACATGTTCATCACTCCTAAAGGAAACCCCATAACCCATTGAGCAGTCCATCTGCCAACGTCCCCTGCCACCCAGCCCTCGGCAACCACTAGTCTGCTTTCTGTGTCTATGGACTCGATTATTCTGGATGTTTCATATTCCATCTCTCCCACAAGAGTACTGGTTCTGGAAGCTCAAGTGTCAGCCCTGGTTATCAAAGTGTTCACAGCCATGAACCTTTCAGTTCCCATCATCATGATCGTCTCTGGCTTCATTAAGGGAGACCTACACAACTGGCAGCTCACAGAACAGGACTACAAATCGAACACATCTGGATCCAGTGACATCTATAGGTTAGGAGAGTACTCTTGGTCATCATAACGCCTGGAGGGGGAAGAGGGGCAGAGCTGGAAATATGGTTGAGACTAAAGAGGTCTGGGCTGATGGATCCAGTGGTGGGAATCCTAGAGCCCAGGACCTGTGGCATTAAGTGGGGAGTCCAGTAGAGATGGCTGAACTCACCTCACTCACGTTCTTTCTTGCTCCTTCTCTCACCATAGCTTGGGCCCTCTGGGTTCTGGAGGGTTTGTGCCCTTTGGCCTTGATGGGATTCTTCAAGGAGCAGCTCTATGTTTCTACGCATATTTTGGTGTTGAAACCATTGTCACTACAGGTAATATGGTCATGGTGTGTCCCGTCAGGGGTGTGGACACAGTTTGGGTTGCCCTTGGGCACAGGAGTTGCTAGAAGATGAGCCAGGTTTTGGAGGTGCAAAAGGAAAGGATATTTTCTGATTTCAGTCTGGAGTGTCTTTCCTGACCCAATATTTCCTTCCATCGTGCAGGCAAAGAAGCCTGAAATCCTTAGCGTTCCGTCCCCTTGAGCATGGTGATCTCCATTTTCATCTGCTTTTTGGCGTATTTTGCTGTCTCAGCGGCACTCACCCTCATGGTGCCCTACTACCAGATTCATCCCTACAACCCCTTGCCACAGGCTTTTCTCCACGTTGGGTGGGACCCGGCCAGATATGTCATGGCTGTGGTCTTCCTATGTGCTCTTTTATACAGGTCAGGGTCCAAGCTTTCTCCCAGTCTACTGTCAGATTCTCAGATAGTCTTTCCATTGGCAAGAGAGAGACAAGAGGGCAAGACACAACACCCGGCGTAGACTAGGGAGCAGAAGCCCAGGTCTGTCCTGCCTCTCCGCATCCTCACAACATTTCCATATTCTCTGCCAGCCTCATGGGAGCCATGTTTGTCATGTCTCAGTTGATCTATGAAATGGAAGACGACGGACTTCTTTTCCGGGGACTTACCCGGATCCACGCCCGCACAAAGACCCCCGTCATTACCATCGTGGTTTTTGGAACTCTGGCAGGTAAATAAACAAAAACTCACTCCTTCTTTGACTAAGTTCCTTAGCTTGGCTATTTCCTCCAGCCTCTCACTCCCTTCTGCTCTCATTCTAGGGGTCTTGGCATTACTCTTTGACCTCCTTGATATTGTGGAGCTCATGTTAACTGGAGTCCTGCTTGCTTATACCCTTGGGACGTTTTCTGTTCTTATTCTCAGATGAGACTCCTTCACGACACCTTGGTTGGGGGGTCTCGGACTCGTGAGAATTGGTGGGGAGGTGATCATCTTCTGTCCTCAAGCTGCATTTTCTAAATGTCCTGTTAGGCTGAAGTCAGGACAGTTATGGATTAGGCTGTGTGATGTTAAATGAGGATGGCCTGCTGTACATATTGCCTTGACCTCTCTAATGTAGGTACCAGCCAGATCAGAATTTCAGCAAGGAGAAAAGAGAGGAAGAAACTGAGATGGTGCCTGAAATCAAAGAAAATCCTTTGGAATCCAAACCTAAAGCAGGAACCTCAAACATTCTGAAGAGTCTGTGGTTACCTTCCAGTACCACCCCCACCCGGAAATCTGGCCAGATTGTCTATGGATGTGCCTTCCTGCTTGGTGAGCAGTGGGGTTTCCCTTTAGTCATTTTCTGATATTGACAGGATGGAGTGGGAGTGTGTATTTTGTCAGCTGAGGAGCCTTGGAGATATGATGGCCCTTCCTGAGGTGGGCAGCCTGGGGAGGGGTGTGACCCGAGGTCCTGACGTCTTTGTCTTCCGGGTCAGCCTGTTCTCCTCCTCCTTGACCCCTGCAGTTCTCCTGCTGACCGTCCTGAGCCTGATCCTGGCCCGGTGGCCCAGCCAGGTGTTCTCTGGAGACCCCGCGCTCACAGCACTGGCTGTGCTGCTGCTGCTGCTCATCACCGGGGTCACGGCCATCCTCTGGAGGCAGCCCCAGGACCCCTCTGCTCTTCACTTCAGGGTAGGTGGCCTCATGTGCCCAAAGTGTCCACCCCTGAAGGAGGTCTGTGTGCTTTAAGGTCTAAGCATCCTTCACTGGACCAGGAATGAGGGGAGTTGCTAAAACCACAGGACCCTCCCCTGATCCACCCTCAGTGCTTTACATACACAATCTCAGCAGGCACTGAGCACACAGCCTGAGTAGAATGGGAGTCTTCTGACACATATGGGTCGGGTCTCCCTCTCAGACGACTGGGGTGTGTCCAAGGATGAACTGTCTCTGCCCACAGGTCCCTGCTCTGCCTGTCCTCCCCCTGGTGAGCATCTTTGTGAATGTCTACTTGTTGATGCAGATGGACACTGGGACCTGGGTCCTATTTGGCATCTGGATGGCAATTGGTAAGTGCCTTCCTTGGAAAATGAGTGACTGAACTCAAGTGTCTTCCTACTGCCTCTCCCAGAAACTGTGTCAGATACCGTTAATAGGAGGGCAAATGGGATTTTTAAGCAAGGAGAGCATTCACTTTTCCTTCTCATCATCTCACTTCCCTACTAGGATTTGCCATATACTTTGGATGTGGGATCTGACACAGCTTGGAGGAGAGCAATGATCAACAGTCACCAGCCTCCACCTCCCAAATGCTGGACCAAAACGTGCCCAATGATGAATCAGGATAAACATAAGAAACCAATACTGTGTGGAATCCCTTCACACACTGTAGGCATCTTCCCATTCAAGGGTGACTGAGCCTCTATGGAGTCTGAAGGTGAAATGCATTGACAGCCGTGTGCTTATTGTCAGCAGATAAAATGACTTTACTGTTGAATAACTTCTAAGCAAACTTTTCAAAGCATAATATGTATACAGAAAAGCACATGCTTCATAAGTGGGCAGCAAGATCAATTTTCACACAGAAAGTACAACTATTAACTAAAAGCGAAAGTGGAAGCAAAGTTGCTCAGTCGTGTCCAACTCTTTGCGATTTTCCAGGCAAGAATACTGGAGTGGGTTGCTACTTCCTTCTCCAGGAGATCTTCCCAACCCAGGGCTTGAACCTGGGTCTCCCGCATTGTAGGCAGTGGGCATATAAGAAGCACCTTCTTATACCTATTTCCCGTGAAAACAGAGATTGTGACCTGGAAAGAAATGCAGCCAACCATACTTTGTGTCTAGAGTTGTGGGAATGACCAACTAAAGTAGAGTGAAGTGTCTGAAATACCATGTGTTCAGTTATAGGAGATGAGACATATAATCAAGGAATCGCATGTATATGTAATGTTTTATATGCTCTAAGAGGGAGAACATTTTATTTAGCAGATGTTATCACAGTGAATGTACGTTATTTATATGGAAAAAAAATTTTTTTGCTCAACTAATTAAAATGGAAAATTGGACTTTAAAGCTGTGTCTGATCTATGGTGCATGCTGTGTCATGTTGCAGGAGAAGATAAATACAGAGAGAAATTGGGGAGAGGAGAGAGAAGAGGCGCGATGGTGAAGGGGTTCTGTGAGATGAGAAGGGGCTCCCTTGATCGGATCTCACTTTCATATGAAAATCATGAAAGGATGGATGTAGGTGGGCATCTCATGGAAAGCTGTGAAGGATTTTTAAAATGACTACTCTTGGTGTAGATTGGCTAGGAGGATGAACAGTTGGCTGAAGCAGGGCAGGAGACAGAGCAAATCATTAACAGGTTATTCCCCTCATATTCATAAAATGGGAGGGTCCCACAGGGAGTCAATGAGTGGTTGTGAGTAGGGCAACAAGGTGAGGGAGGGGTTTGGGGAGATGACTGAGGGTCTGCTGCCTTTCCAGGGACAGGGGTACAACCTGGACACCCTCCAGTCTTCACACATTCCTCTCCCCTCACCCCATGCCTCCCCACTTCACTGGCCATGTAAGCCTGGAAAAGTCACCTAACCCTCCCTCTATCCCTCTAAAGGCTTGGCAAAGAAGTGGAGAAATAAGACACCTGATGAGTCCTTACATAACCTATGTAAGATGGGAATTCGTGAGCTGAGGTGTTTGGCTCTGTTGATGGATAATTAAATAACAATCAAAATAAGAAAAAAGAAAAGAGAATTTGGGTTATTTCTGTAACATTTAATATTTCAAGATAATAATTGGAATTATGACTGATAACAATATGCTGGGACATATTAGGCATTTTACGATTTCACATAGTTTTTTAGAGAAAATACTGATAGCATTTATCCTTCCAATATCACCTTAGAAGGGTCATCATCACTTACTCGACCGTGATAGTCACGTCTTGATATTTGCCAATTTTCCTAAGTACAATGAGTTCAATATCTTTCTCTGAGATGTTGTAGGGGCTCACTGAAAAATCCCCAAATTAGCTGGAAGTCAAAAAAATAATTCACTTATAATGTTATTTGGGAGCGACTTCCCTGGTGGTCCAGTGCCCAAGACTCCATGCTCCCAAAGCACGGGACCCAAGTTAGATCCCTGGTCAGAAAACTGATCCCACATCATAAGGCAACTAAGAGTTGCCATGGTCAAATAATTTTTCTATGTGTGGTAAAGGAATTTGATTTGGGGAAGATTTTCAAAGGTAGCACAACTTCTTTTTTTTTTTTTTTTAACCTTGTCTGCAGTTTGCAGAATCTTAGTTCCCAGACCAGGGATATTTAACCCAGGCCCTCTGCAGTGAAAGCCCAGAGTCTTAACCCTTGGACCACCAAGGAAATCCTCCACAAGTTTCTATAACTTCCGTTATTACACTCAGATTTTCAATGTTCTGCTTCTCTCCTCCCCCACTTTAATGTCACTTTAGGACAAAATTACTTCCATTTCCTTTAACAAAATACACATCCTTCCTTATAAGTTTTAAAAAGTTTCCTTGAACCCAAAGATATTTTCCTTATTAATTTCAGTAGTTTTAATGACACATATTAATCAGACTTCTTAACCTTTGTGCTTAGGTGCTCAGTCTTGTCCAACTCTTTGCAACCCCATGGACGGTAGCCCACCAGGCTCCTCGGTTCATGGGATTTCTCAGGCAAGAATACTGGAGTGGGTTGCCATTTCCTTACCCAGGGGATCACTCTTGACTCAGGGATCAAATCCCCATCTCCAGTGTCTCCTGCCTTCCTTATTCAGTGAGCCATTGGTGAAACCCTATAGCAATTCTAATTCCTAGTGAAAACTGAGTAAGTGATTGTGAACTGTTGGTTATATCAGTATTTCTTTCTAACTGAAGTAGACTTGCTTTACAGTATTATATTAGTTAGTTTCAGGTGTACAGCATAGCGACTGAGTAGTTTCACCGATTATACTCCATCAAAAGTTATTACATGATAAGGGTGACAATTCCGTGTACTCTACAATCTATCCTTGCTGCCTATCTATTTCATACATAGGATAATAGCTTGTATCTCTGAATTCCATATCTGTAATTTGATCCTGCCTGCTTTTCTCTTTGGCCACCTGATGCGAAGAGCTGACTCATTGGAAAAGACCGTGATGCTGGGAGAGATTGATGGCAAAAGGAGAAGGGGGCGACAGAGGATGAGATGGTTGGATAGCATCACCAACTCAGTAGACATGAGTTGGAGCAAACTCCAGGAAGTAGTGGAGGACAGAGTTAGTGCTGCAGTCCACAGGGTCGCGAAGAGTCAGACTTGGCGACTGGACAAAAACAACCTTGCCTCGCACCGCTGGTGACCAGTAGTTTGTTTTCTGCATCTGTGAGTCTGTTTCTCCTTTGATACATTTACTTGTATTATTTTTTTTACATTCCACATACAAATGATATCATACAGTAACTGTAAGAATATTGAATCACTATGCTATACTCCTGAAACTAATATTATAAACCAACTATATTTCAATAAACAAAGAACAAATAGACATCCATTCAGGAGGAAAAGCACCTTTTGAAAACGTTGGGGTAATTTTTCTGCCATACAAAGAAGTGAACCAGCGACGTGTATCCGTATGTCCCCTCCGTCTTGAACTTCCCTCCTCCCCCCCCCAGGTCATCACAGAGCACTGAGCTGAGCTCCCTGAGCTAGACAGCCGCTTCCCACCAGCTATCAGTCTCACACGCACTAGTGTACAGACGTCGATGCTTCTCTCTTAGTTCGTCTCACCCTCCGCTTCCCCCGCCTGGTCCGCGTGTTTGTTCTCTTGCTCTGCATCTCTGCTCCTGCCCTGCTTACAGGCTCATCTGTACTGTTTGTGATTCCATCCATATACATTAATAGATGATATTTGTCTTTCTCCTTCTCACTTCACTCCGTATGACAGACTCTAGGTCAATCCATGTCACTACAAATAACCCAATCTCGTTTCTTTTTGTGGCCGTGTGATAGTCCATTGTCTGTATGTACCACATCTTCTCTACCCATCACAGTTAGGTTGCTTCCATGTGCTGGCGACTGCAAACAGTGCTGCAATAAACATTAGGGCACTTGTGTCTTTCGGGATTGTTTTTCTCCTGTAATATGCTCAGTAGTGGGATTGCTGGATCCTATGGTGGTTTTGTTTTTTACAAAACCTCCATGCAGTTCTCTGTAGACGGCTAGATCAGTTTCGATTCCCACCAACAGCGCAAGAGGGTTCCCTTTTCTCCACATCCTCTCCAGCATTTATTGTTTGCAGATTTATGATGACAACCGTTCTGATTGGTGTGAGGTGATACCTCATTGTAGTTTTGATTCCCATTTCTCTGATAATGAGTGATGTCGAGCATCTTTTTTTTCATATGTTTGTTGGCCATCTGTGTGTCTTCTTTGGAGAAATGTCTGTTTAGGTCTTCTGCTCATTTTTTGGATTGGGTTGGAAAAGCACTTCTGTGAGTGTGGTAGAACTATGCTGCATGTGCCCAAGGAGCCCAGGAGGAGTCTTGTCTGTCTGTGCTTCTGGGTCACAGACCGACAGACCTCGCTATGGGCTGCAGAAACTGCAGAGCCAGGGAACCTGCCTGGACCTCTCTGGAGGTGGAGGTGTAACCTCGAGAATAGTACCCTGGGCAGATTCTCATGCACAAGAGAAAATTTGCAGAAGGTCAGCCTTCACTAGGGAAGAGTCTGGCACTCCAAAAAAAAAAAAAAAAAAGAATGCCATCAAAGCCAAAGTAGCAGAAACTCCCCCCAGCCCCTCAGACACACACACAAGGAAACATCTCATGGGGCTGATCTCCCACCACAGAGAAGGAAAGAGCCCAGTGAGTGTCCGGTCAGCCTAGCCCTGCAGGACACCGCTGGTGACGTGTCTCTACAGCAGCGTCCGCAGCACTGAGACGGGACCTCCATGAGGAGGGAGAGGAGGGGTATTGGCAAAGAGGCAGGTCAACATTTCAAAGGGCGGGAAAGGGATTGCTCTCAACAGGGGATGCAAGCAGCTACCTCCTTGAGCACCACACCCAGGATCTACCTCCTGCGTCCACTCTCCGGAGGCTCCCAGTGGGACCCTCCCCCTGCAGTGCCCAGGGGAGCTCGGGTAGACAAGCTCGGAAAACCAGCCCCACTCCTCCCCGTTCTGGGCGAGGGCGCCCGCAGACTGGAGCTCTAAAGCCACCTTCTGGAAATCCAGAGACAGGTTTCCAGGAGGCAACCTGGTGGGCTGTCAGAGCAGACGAGACAGAAAAGCTTAAGAATTCTCCTGCAAGAGAGAGCAAGAGAAGTGTACCAGAAAGACAGAAAGTCCCAGATAATAGCCCCGCCATCCTGTAAAAGAATACCCCAGCTGGAGGTAACTAGCAAAGATTGAAGATGTCTGCTCCTTCAAATGGGAGCACGCCGATGGAAAACTACAAAAAAAGCATGAGACATTAAAGAAACACACCGTCACTAAAAGAATATAACCTGTTTCCCATAAGCTGGATGAACCTGTGAACATTTTACTAGGTGAACCAAGCCTGATAGCAATGACAAACATTGAAGGATGCCCCTGAAGTACTTACAGGAGTCAAAGCGATAGAGACAGAGAGCAGAATGGCCATCGGCGACAGCTGGGAAGGCGAAAGGGGGGTCTTTGTTGAATGTGTACAGTTTCGGTTTCCAAGATGAAAAAAAGTTCTGGACTTTGGCTGCCCAAAATGTGATGTCCTTAACACTTCTGAACCGGACACTCGAGATGGTTAAAATGGTACATTATACATTATGTGTGTTTTCACTACAATAAACACCATCTTGGAACCACCCCCTGGGGGTAACCACAGAAGACTCAAGGGCTGATAACAACACTGCATGTGTTTCCCACCCCACCCCACCCCACCAACCCAGGGGTGAGGACTGTCTTCTGTGCTCAGAACTCCTCGCTTGGGTTCTTGGAGACGTCTCAGCTCCAGCCCCGCACGGCTTAACCTCAGCCTCCCCGACTGATGCAGTGTTCTAGGCTCTGCTCCAAGGATCCAGTAAGTCTCCGTCACCCTCTTCTGTAGGAGACTGGGCGCTGAGTTCACATCCTCCCAAAGGGACCTCTGCAACCCCAGAGTGTAGAGGGGTCAGCCAAGCTCCAGCCTGAGGGTGGAGAGACCCATTTTCTAAATGAAAGCAGGAGCTGGGAGCTGGGAGCTGTCTGTGCTCTGTGTGTGTGTGTGTGTGTGTGTGTGTGTGTGTGTGTGTGTGTATAAGAAAGGGTGGGGGGAGATTAGATCAGAGCCTTGAAGCTCTAAGACAATTTTTACTCTTGTTTGCATAGTATTAGAGATCACCTTATATGAGGTTTATGATGTAGGGTTGGTGATCATGGCCTAGCATAGGCCTTATGATTTCAATCTCCTTTATACTGTGGGCGCTTCGAATCTGTGGGTTCCTCCTCTTCTGCAGCTATTGGGCTAACAGTAAGGGAACACCCACAGATTTAGGTATATGTGGAGAACAAACGCACGATGACTTACATTCGGTCACTTTGGGGTTTGCTCTGCCTGGGTTCTACTATTTATCGTGGGCAGTCTTTTCTTTTAATGGTGGTAAAGTACACAGGGGCTTCCCAGGCAGCTCAGTGCTAGGGTCGGTGCCTGCGTGTTACCTCTCTCCAGTCGTGCCTGACTCTCTGCGACCCCGAGGACTCTAACTCTCCAGGCTGCTCCGTCCGTGGGAGTCTCCAGGCAAGAATACTGGAGTGGGCGGCCATGCCCTTCTCCAGGGATCTTCCCCACCCAGGGAATGAACCCGGGTCTCCAGCATTGCAGGCGGGTTCTTTACTGACTGTGCCACCAGGGAAGCCCCTAGGCTCAGAGAGAGTCTGGCAATTGCGCTAAGGAGAATGGGGGTAGGGATCTGAGGCCTCAAGAGGGAGGAAGACAACTTACAGGAGGTGAGGAGAGCAACTGATCAGTGAACAGCTGCTTGCTCCTCCTGGCAGGGAAGTCCTTTGGAGATTAAAAGCTGTTCTCTGGTAATAGCTCTCTTCCTGGCGTAGGTCCCCTAATATAATTATTTTGAGCAGTTAAAGGAGAGACAAAGAGCTTCTCCTGACTCTGCTGGGTCTCAAACAGCTTCTGCTCAAAACAACCTGAATCCAAAGTGGAACATTTTGGGGAGGTGTATTCTCCTCCTCACATCTCTTCAAGGAACTCTCCCAGTAACTTTGAAATACATTAGAAGTGTTATTTATGTGTGAAGAAACCAAAGTTCAGAGACGGACAACTAGCCCAATGTGTCCTTATATCACCTGCTTCCCCTCATTCTGGGCTTCCCTGGTGGTTCAGCTGGTAAAGAATCCGCCTGCAATGTGGGAGACCTGGGTTCAATCCCTGGGTTGGGAAGATCTCCTGGAAGGAAAAGGCTATCCGCTCCAGTATTCTGGCCTGGAGAATTCCATGGACTCCATGGAGGCGCAAAGAGTTGGACAGGACTGAGCGACTTTCACTCACTCCCCTCATTCCATTGCTTCGTGGAATTGGACTCCCAAGGCCAAGAGCGGATGGATATCCTTTTTCTTTTCTTTTACTGAAGTAAAGTTGATTTCTAAGTTTGCGTTAGTTTCAGCTGTACAGCAAAGTGATTCAGTTATGTATACAGTTTTCATATTTTTAAAAAATATTTATTTGTCTGAGCCAATGCATAGTTGTGGTGTGTGGACGGGACCTGGGCCCCTTGATTTGGAGCATGGAGTCCTAGCTACTGGGCCTCCAGGGAAGTCCTTCTTTTTCATATTCTTTTCCATTATGGTTTATCACTGGATATTGAGTAGAGTTTCCTGGGCTCCACAGTAGAACCTTGTTGTTCAGGTTGGACATTCCTGATGACTTTGTGTCTCGCTTTCTCAGCAGATCATGCCCTCCTCAGCTGTGTCTAGGATGCTGCATCCATATGTTGGCCAGTTTGGTCAGAAGCTGGTTGTGGGCGGCCCCTGGAGCCCATAGAGAAATCTGACAGTCTCGTGGCTCATCAGAACACTCCATATTTTCAATACAGGATCCGACACAGCTTGGAGAACAATCAGTGAGCTGGTGCCTTATGGATGGTGCCAACAAATAATTTCTCTGAGAGATAAGGACTGATATAGAATGGATTAAGTCAGACGACCTGAAATCTACTGGGCCACACCTAATGGAAGTTCTCGGCTTAGTTCTCACTCATGACCTTATGAATACTGCCAGCTTTGCTATTTGTGTTTTTCCTGTTTCACAAAATTGTTTCTTCCACTACTGACCCTCTGATAACATGATGACCTATAATTTCATATGAGATCAATGTTGATAACCATGTAACTCTAAATTTTGGGAGAAGCAACAAGAGAGAGTATTTTCCTGGACCGTAATGGTCAGGAATTGCCTCCCAAACCGTGGTTGAATTTATGACTATACAGGAGCCCTGCCGACTGGAAACGGGCACTTGCCATCTACCTCCACAAGGCTTAAACCAGGAGCTGCTGCAGCTGCTGGCTTTCAACACCCTCTGAGAGGAGTTGAGGGTGGAGATCAGGAATGAAGCAGTCTGTGCACTGGGGAAAACTGGCAGAGCAGCGAGTTGACACTTTCAGAAGATTTTGTAAAATTTATTTTTAATCGGAGGATAATTTCTTTACAATATTCTGCTGGTTTCTGCCCTACAACAACGTGAATCAGCCATAGGTATACGTGTGTCCCCTTCCTCTTGAACCTCCCTCTCACCCACCTCCCATCCCACCCCTCTAGGTTGTCACAGAGCGCCCAGTTGAGCTTCCTGTGTTACACAACAACTTCCCACTAGCTGTCTATTTTGCACGTGGTAATGTATGGGTTTGGGGGCTTCCCTGATGGCTCAGATGGTAAAGAATCTGCCTGCAATGCAAGAGACCTGGGTTCCATCTCTGGGTTGGAAAGATCCCCTGGAGAAGAGAATGGCAATCCACTCCAGTATTTTTGCCTGGAGAATCCCAAGGACAGAGGAGCCTGGAGGGCTACAGTCCACGGGGCCACAAAGAGTTGGACACGACTGAAGTGGCTTAGCACACACAGTGTATATGTTTCAGTGCTCCTCTGTCGATTTGTCCCACCCTCTCCTTCCTCCACTGTGTCCACAAGTCAGGAGCAGATCTTAGGAACCCCGATTCTTTCATCTTTGCATACATAGACAAACCCTGACATCACCAGTGGTGGCACTGCTTTGGCTATTGGGGAGAAAACTACAGCTAAAAGTCAAAATGAAGTAGCTGCGGTTCAGACATCCAAGGAAATGACTAGGTGACGCTGGGTGTGATCTCAGACAAGTCCTTGCATTGCCAAAACCGAGTTTTCTGAGTTGCATCAGACTGGAATGCCACATCCATTCACAGAACAATGTCTGCTGGCAGCTAGTACCTGCAGCCTAACTTTTTAACAGTCTCTTCTTGTAGGTGGAACATTTTTAGACAGTAAAATTGCTTTGGCCCATTTAATTTTGTCTCAGGTGGTTTCTCGGCAGCTCCGTGAGCAGCAACTGCTGGGAGCTGCCCTTTGGAACTCAGGGAAGGTCGCGGAGGCTGGCGTCTGCCTACAAGACACAGGGGACAGAAATAATGCCCAGGAGCCCCATGTGGTCCTGAGGTAGGATCTAGGTGGGCTCCAGGCTGGGCATTTACAGTTAGACTCCTGTTTACATTTCCTGAGGAAGGAGGCAGGTGGCCCAAGTCTAGACATTTACAACCATCCTCCTGTTGGCAACTTCGAGATGGAAATGACAAGAACAGAGTAAGTAGCTGAACTTTGTTCTCCTGTGGACACTTAAGATAACAATCACGGCAGGGCTAAACTCTATTTGGTTAAAAGATCAAGAGGTCACATATTTCCCACCCTTGGGCCTGGGGAGACGCTGCACATGCCCCGAAAGGCTCCTTGGAGGTCAAAAAGAAGGGGGTGCCATCCCATAATAGGTGATGCCAAGGACCCCCTCACAGGGCTCTGGGCTAGAATCCATCTTGGAAAAAAGTTTCATATGCATGTTGGTGAGGATCCTTAGGGCAGGGCAGGTGTGGAAAAAGAAACCAGACAATTGGCCAAAGGTGAACAAACCTGGAAGAGGTGCCCTGTGCGAATGACTTAACTGCCATTTCATGGGGCTCCTCCTCCTCAGGGGAAGGCTCACATTTTTTCTCTCCAGGTGTGTAATTCTGCCTCACTTTGGTCTTAACTGAACAAGCAGTTTCTCTGTGCCCTCTGGCTTGTTGGGCTGTGTCTCTAATATACTTCATACACTTTTTCGTTCTTTCTTTTTTTTAACAGCTTTTGACTCCTTGAGAAACAAAATTTATCAATGGCAATGAGAGCCAGCGGAATCTTGTTTCTAGCCTCTAGCCCCTGGTGGAAGAGCAGCTAGGATTCCTGGTTTTCACCCAGGCCACCCGGGTCCAATTCCTGGGCAGAGAACTAAGCCACCGTTCACAGCTGAGAATGTCTGATGCTGAGACCCAGGATTTCAAGGTAAACTGCAGGTCTCCCCAGACTGCTGGCTGGAGACCTCTGAATTTCCCTCTCTCCCATGAGAACTTGCTTGCTCTCACTCTCAACTGTTCTGCTTCCAAGATCCGCAGGGCTACAGGTCTGCTCAGTGAAGGAGCCAAGTCATGCTCTTCTCTCTCCTCTCCGGCTTTGGCAGGCTCTGCAGGAACTACGACTCCCAGCACGCCCTGTGCCCGTCCTCGTCAACACCGAGGAACCACAGCTTGGTCCCTGCCTCGGCCTCCAGCAGGTTGCTCCCTGCTCTGCACCGTGCTTTTATTTCCCAGGAGTAGAAAAATCACACCCCCAGGCCCCACAGTCAGCCTTCCCTGTCTTTCTCCCCAAGCAACCCCCCAGCAGGCACATCCTTCTTGTCCTGTGCGTTTCTTCACTAATTTACTGGAGAAGCAAGGTTTCTTTTCCACCTAAGCCTCACGTCCCCTTCAGTCTTACCTTAGACACCAAACAAATGGGGTGACAGGCCTGGGGCTACTTCTGCTGTCTCATCTCCCGCTGTACTCTGTGCCCACAAATGCGCGTGAGACTGTTCCCGCCACTTGGCCCTGGGGTCCTGACCCCCGCGGCCTTCTCCCTTGTAGCCAACTCCAGTCCCTCCAGCAGTTCTCCGTCATTCCAGGCTGCGACAGCCCATGCACTGCAGGCCGCACTGCCGACCTCGCAGCTCTGGCAGACCCTCCTCGAGGGGAGCCCCGAGACCCTGGCGCTGGCTCAGATGTTCCCTCAACCCCACCCCACCCCTGCACCCGGGCACCCCGCATGGGAGGGACTCGGTCAACTGCAGACTTCTGGTCAGTGAGCAATGGGAGAGTAGAGGACTCTCAAAATTCTGCCACGCACAGGATTTGAAGGAAATTCAGACGACAGTCCGGGTCTCCCTCAGGAGCCACCGAGTCATGTTTCTGGGAGGCTGGACTTCATTTCTAGGAGCGCTGTTCTTGGTTGCAGGTTGTTCAACGTGAGACAGTGCCCTTTTTAAGCCCAGTGGACCAAGAAAGAGAAAACTTAGATTTGCTTTAATGATCACTGGTCTTTATTTAAATTAAAGGATGGAAAATGACCTAAAAAATTGGGTCTCTGGATTATAATATTATACTATCTTATAATATTATAGTATATTACAATTAAATCTTTATTGCCATGGATGGGAAAATAAACTGATGTTACACGTCCTATTCATTCTAAATGATCCCCTTCTAATTTTTCCCAACTCTCAGGGGGCGGAAACCAAGCTTCCCCAACTCCTGCAAGTTCCCTCACTGCTTCAGATTCTTCTGATCAAAAGAAGACCCCCCCCCTCCAGAGAGTCTCTGTTGATACAACATTTTATCAGCCACTTTCCCCCTGTTATCAGGGCCAATTTGAGCACTGTCTGGTCTAAAATTAACCTATGAAACTATGACTACAGAAAAGAAAGAAGATATTTTATTCTAACATTGCGTGGCCACAATATTCTCTGGACTCTGGAGAAAATGTGTTAAGATTAAAAGCTCTTTTGAAATGAAGAAAAAATACTGGTTCTTTTTGCATGTGCAATTAGAGAAAATTAGCTTTTAAAATACTATTTTTTTTCCCCCAAAATTCTGACCCTTAAAGAACAAGTCCTACTAGCAGAACATGATTTTCTCTGCCTATGCCTTGAGACCAGGGCTCTTAGAAACGCTTATCTAAGCCATGTTTAATTTCTGAGACTGAGGACAAAAACATGGAAGAATCATTTAAAAATTTTATAAAAATTTTACATAAATATATTTATTTTAAAGAGTAACTGTATTTTACTGTTACAGCTATTTACAAACTACTGAGTTTCATATTGTAATAGCTGATTCATGGCTAGGTTTAGAAAATGAAACTATGAGGTCTCTGTCTGGATTTACCTATGTCTCAGTGTGTGTCTTTGCTTTTGGATAGTGTTGCTGACTTGAAAAGGAGCGCTCTTAAATTGGCTTAAAGAAAAGAAAGCAAATAATTCTAAATACAAGAATGAAGCTAAATGAATTTCAGGTTCACACACTCTGGGAAATATTCAGTGTTAAACTGATATCTGATCATAAAGTCAGTTTAAGTTTGTTGATATAGACATATCTTCAGAGTCATCAATATTAAGCAAAATACTTTTACTGTAACTGGGTTGCCTGAAAGTTACTAAATTTATGTTACAACATTTGTTAGCAAGAAAATTGGCCTGGTATAGGATAAAAGTGTTTGAATGAACACTTTAGAAATGATTATGTTTTAGCTTTTCCAGGTTTTAAGAGTTAAGGATTCTACTTGAAATATATAGGTAAAGCTACTAGAAGTAATAACAGAAGCATTTTAGTATACAACAGGAAAGTAGGATGTGTGTTTTTAGTAAAGAAGATAGGAATAAAATCACACCTCATTGAGAGGTGCTCCCCCTCACTTCTCTTCAAGCAACTCTTTCCATAACTTTGAAACATCTTAAAAGATTCACTTAGGTTTAAGGAACCGCATCTCAGAGATAGAGAACTCTCTCAATATGTCCTCTTACCACCCGCTCCCATCACTCTGTCAGTCCATGGGACTGGACTTCCAGGGCCAGGGGCAGGTGAACATTCTTGATGGCTTGCTGTGTTGTTTTCTCAGCAGATCTGAGCCTCCTCAATTCTCTAGGATGTTGTGTCAGGATGTTCATCAATTTGGCCAGAAGTTGACCCGCAGGCGGCGGCTGGAGCCCAGGGAGGAGTCTGAGAGTGGCAGGGCCCACTGTCTGAACACCGTAGACCTGACAGCCTTGGGTGTGAGTGGTACCCTGGGAGCTGGTGTGTACATCGTGGTTGGAGAAGTGTCCGTGTACGAGGCTGGACCAGCGATCGTCATCTGCTTCTTGCTGGCCGGTCTGTCGACTCTTTTGTCCGGGCTCTGCTATGCGGAGTTGGCGGCCCGGGTACCTTGCTCCGGTTCTGCGTATCTCTACAGCTACGTCATCGTGGGAGAACTGTGCGCCTTCATCACTGGCTGGAACCTCATCCTGTCCTTTGTCGTAGGTGAGATGGTGGGGTGGGGGACGGTGTGGGGCTTAAGATCAGAAATTCAGAGCAGGTATTGGAGTCGTCAGTGATGCATGAGAACTTCAGACGTGGGTAACTGTGGCAGGAAAGCCTTCTAGTTTCCTAACTGTCTTCTAGTTAGGTCAGTTCTGCTCTCCTTAAATGACTGAACCAAGAACTGAGCAGGAAAAGGAACTGAAAGGAGTGGGTGATAAGGACGCATGTCCCCCAGGCCCTTCCTGTCACCATGCTGAAGTCTCTGCTCTGCTGTTTCCTTTGTGGGATTTTTGTTTACCATTTGACTTCAAGTTTTCACCCTCATCTCCCGGTCCTCTAGGTCCCACTTCTCTGTTATAGTTTCTGGCCTCACATTAATCTCCTCCTGACATTAAATAGTTGACCTGTTTTGTGAATCATCTGAGTCTACTCTGAGTGTCCAGTCGCTTGAGTAACATCCAACTCTTTGCAACCCCATGGACTGCAGCCCGCCAGGCTCCTCTGTCCCTGGGATTCTCCAGGCAAGAACACTGGAGTGGGCTGCCATTTCCTACCACCGAGGATCTTCCCAACCCAGGGACTGAATCTGCATCTCTTACGTATCCTGCATTGGCAGGCAGGTTCTTTACCATCAGTGCTGCTTGGGAAGGGTATACCCTCTCCACTCCATAAAAGGGAACTTTGCAACTTAAGTATTTTGTCTGTCCCCTCCTAGTACGTTCCATGGTACATGATGGGGTTCAGTATCTCTTTGTCAGTGAGTGTTCTCTTGCTGCTGCAGGCGTTGCCAGTGAGGCCCGGGCCTGGAGCATCGCCTTCGACAGCCTCTTTGGGAACCACATCTCTCAGGCGTTCCAGAGAACTTTCTCTCCGTATATGCCCTACTTCCTGGCCAGGCACCCAGACTTTTTTGCCCTGGTCCTGGTGCTGCTGCTCACAGGTGAGACAGGGCTCAGAGACAGAACGGGAAGAGTAGGGTGTGGAGGGGGAGTTAGGGTGAAGAAGGCTTGGCGTTCCAGAACGGTGGGATAATTCAGTTCAGTCGCACAGTCGTGTCCAACTCTTTGTGATGCCAGGCCTCCCTGTTTATCACCAACTCCCGGAGTTTACGCAAACTCATGTCCACTGAGTCCGTGATGCCATCCAACCATCTCATCCTCTGTCATCCCCTCCTCCTCCTGCCCTCAATCTTTCTTGGCATCAGGGTCTTTTCAAATGAGTCAGCTCTTCACATCAGGTAGGACTGGAATGAACTGTCTGAGATAAGAGAGACAGGAAGCCAAAATACAAACCATTTTTTTTTCACCCTTGGCACTAGTGACATTCTGGGTGGACTCATTCTTCGATGTGAGGGAGATGTCTTATTCATTGTAAATTTTCTTTTCAGTCATTGTCAGCTGTTGATTAGCACCCTTGGTCTTTACTTACTAGATAACAGCAATGCCCGCCACCCAAATTATAACAATCAGAATGCCTCAAGATATTGCCAAGAGTCTCTTTAGAGATAAAATCATCCCCACCTGATAATCATTTACTTTAGGCCTACAAATTTCTTCCTTGTACTGAGACTGAAGATATTTATTTGAGTGGAAATTCACACAAAATAAAATTAATCGTGTTACCATATCCTCCTGGATTTTTTGAGATATAATCAAGATTGTTATTGTTGTTCTGTCGCTAAGGCGTGTCCAACTTTTTACGACCCCATGAACTGCATTATGCCAGGCTTCCCTGTCCTTCACTATCTCCCCGAGTTTGCTCAAACTCATGTCCATTGAGTTGCTGATGCCATCCAACCATCTTATTCTCTGTCATCCCCTTCTCCTCCTGCTTTCAGTCTTTCCAAGCATTAGCATCTTTTCCAATGAGTTGGCTCTTCACATCAGGTGGCCAAAGTACTGGAGCTTCAGCTTCAACATCAGTCCTTCCAATGAATATTCAGGGTTTATTTCCTTTAGGACTGACTGGCTTGATTTCGTTGCTGTCCAGGGAGCTCTCAAGAGTCTTTTCCAGCACCACAGTTTGAAAGTATCAATGCTTTGGTGCTTAGGCTTCTTTATGGTTCAACTCTCACTTTCATACATAACTACTGGAAAAACCGCAACTTTGACTGTACAGACCTTTGTTGGCAGAGTGATGTCTCTGCTTTTTAAGGTGCTGTTTAGGTTTGTCATATCTTGTCTTAATTGAGGTACAATATTATATAATTTTAAGATGCGTAAAGTGATATTGATCAGTGTGTTTATTGTGAGATGATTGCCACAATAAGAAATTAGCCATCTTAAAGTGTACCAGTTAGAGGCACTTAGTACATTCACAGTGTTGTACAACTGTCTCCTCCACGCAGCTCCACACATCTTCACCACAACAGAAGGAACCCCTGTACCCACTGAGCAGTCACTGTCTGCCTTTCACCCAGCCGTAAACCCCAGCCTATGACAACCACTAGTTTTCTTTGTATGTCTATGGATTTAGTTATTTTGGATGTTTCATATTCCATCTTTCCACAGGACTACTGGTTCTGGGACTTCATGAATCAGTCATGCTTAACAAAGTGTTCGCAGGCTTGAACCTTTCTATCCTCATCTTCATCATCCTCTCTGGCTTCACTAAGGGAGACCTGCACAACTGGAAGCTCACAGAACAGGACTACACGTTGAACACATCTGAATCCACTGACTCCTCTAGGTCAGGAGAGTACTCTTGGCTGTAGTAATGCCTCTATGTGTGATGTGCACAGCTGGGAACGTGGTGGGGACCAAAGATATTGGCGCTGATGAATCAATGAGTCATGGAGTCCAGGAGTTGTGATATTAACAGAGGACACAAGTAGAGATGGCTGAACTCACCTCAGCCATGTTCTTCCCCATTCCTTCTCTCATCACAGCTTGGGTCCTCTGGGTGCTGGAGGGTTTATGCCTTTTGGCATTGAAGGGATTCTCCATGGAATAGCAACATGCGTCTATGCCTTTGATGGCTTTGATGTCATTGCCACTACAGGTAACGTGGTCACTGTGTTTTTTTATTAAGGGTCTGGGCAGATTGGGCTGCCCTTAGGCAAAGGGGTTGGAAGAAGTTTAGACTGCATTTGGAGGTGAAAGGTAATTGGATTTTGTGCTTTCATTCCAGTGTGTTCACTGACCTACTACTCCACCCATCTCGCAGGGGTAGAAGCCGGAAATCCTCAGCGTTCCATCCCCATTAGCATCGTGAGCACGATCTTGATCTGCTTTCTGGTGTATGTTGGTGGCTCAGCAGCACTCACCCTCATGGTGCCCTACTACCAGATTCACCCTGAGAGCCTCCTGCCGCAGGCTTTCCTCGATGTTGGGTGGGGCCCTCTCAGATGTATCCTGGCCGCTATCACCATCTGTGCTCTTTCCTCCAGGTCAGTGTCAAAGCTTTTTCTCTACCCTCTTTCAGATTATCAGACATCGTAGCCTCAGACTGAGAAACAAAAGAGAAAGACAGTTGCTCCATGTAGGCTAGGGAGCAGGAACCCCAGTCTCTCCTGCCTCTCCCCTTCCTCCCACGGGCCACTTTCTCTCCCAGCCTCCTGGGCGCCATGTTCCCTATGCCTCGTGTGATCTGCTCCATGGCAGAGGATGGGCTCCTTTTCAGGAGACTTGCCCGAATCCATGCCCGCTCACGAACCGCCATCTGGACCATCTTGGCTTCTGGAAGTCTTGCAGGTGAATAAACAAGACTTCTTTGATCAATTTTCTTAACTTGCATATTTCCACGGTTTCACTCTCTCCCCGCACCTTGTTTGTGCCCTGATTTTAGCGGTCATGGCACTATTCTTTGAGCTCACCGACCTTGCGGACCTCATGTCAGTTGGGACCCTGCTCACTTACTCCTTGGTGGCCTTTTCTGCGCTTGTCTTCAGGTGAGACCTCACGACACATTGACTGAGGGTCTTTGACTGGTGGGGACTGATGCAAAGATGATCCTCTTCTGCCTTCATGCTGCCTTCAGAATGACCAACGATCGTTAATTTGGGAAAGAGATGGAATCGTCTGGGTGATATTGGATGAGTAGGGGATCCTATTAATGCTGCCTTAATATTTCTAATTCAGGTGTCAACCAGAACAGAATTTAAGCCAGAATGAGACAGCAGAAGAGGAAATAGATATTTCTCGGTTGGAAGCAAGACCTTTACAACCTGTACCTCAAGTAGAAAATTCAAGGATTCTGAAGACTCTGTGGTTCCCTACCAGCACCACCCCCATCCAGAAATCTGGCCAGATTGTCTATGGCTGTGCCTTCCTGCTTGGTGAGCAGTGGGGTTTCTCTTTGGTTGTATTCTGAATTTGACATTATGGGGAGGGCAGTGTGTTTTGGGCAGTTGAGGAGGAATCTTGGAGAGATGATGGCCCTTCCTGAAGGGACAGTTTTGAGATGGGTGTGACCCGAGGTCCTGACGTCTTTGTCTTCCGGGTCAGCCTGTTCTCCTCCTCCTTGACCCCTGCAGTTCCCCTGCTGACCATCCTGAGCCTGATCCTGGCCCAGTGGCCCAGCCAGGTGTTCTCTGGAGACCCCGCGCTCACAGCAGTGGCTGTGCTGCTGCTGCTGCTCATCACCGGGCTCACGGCCATCATCTGGAGGCAGCCCCAGAAGCCCTCTCCTCTTCACTGCAAGGTAGGTGACCTTATGTGCCCAAGCTCTCCACCTTGAGGAATGAAGGCTGCCTGCTCTGACATTTAAACGCTGTAGACTGAAACAGGAGCTGCTCCTGGAAGGGAAGTTACTAAAACCAATTGACCCTTTCCTGATCCACACTCAGCACTTTACACACACAATCTCAGTAGGCACTGAACACACAGCCTGTGTTGAACTGGAGTCTTCCTGTCCACGAGGAGTGGGGTCTCCCTTTAAGATGTCTGGGATGTGTTCAGGGATGAATTGACTCTGCCCGCAGGTCCTTTGTTGGCCCATCTTCCCACTGGTGAGCATCTTTGTGAATCTTTACTTGATGATGCAGATGAACACTAGGACCTGGGTACAGTTTGGCATCTGGATGGGGATTGGTGAGTGACTTTCTTGGAAACTGAGACCCCTTGAGTGACTGAACCCAAGTGTCCTAAACTGTCAGATGTGACAGTAGGCATCAGACACCTGCTGGGCTTTCGTGAGTGAGGAGAGCACCTACTTTCCCTTCTCACTGTCTCATCTCCCTACTAGGATCTGTTGTATACTTTGGATATGGGATCCGACACAGCCTGGAGGAGAACAGTGATCAACAGCTGCCAGCCTCCAATCCCCAGATGCTTGACGGAAACATCCCTGGTGATGAATTGTCTTAACCACAGGACATAGATGCTGTGTGGAATGCCTCCAGACTCAGAGGTATCTTCCGGTTCAAGTGGCACTTTGAGCCTCTGTGGAGCCTGAAGGTGAAATGCATTTACAACCATGTGCTTATTGCCAGCAGATAAAATGACTTTACTGATGAATAATTTTGAAGTAAACTTTTCAAAGCAAAATATATATACAGAAAAGTACAAGCTTCATAAGTGGGCCTCAAGGTGAATTTCCACAAAGAAAGTACAACAAAATAACCATCGACCAGAGAAAGTACTAAAATATTAACGGGTGTATAAGAAGCATCTTCTTGTGTCTATTGCCACTGAAAACACAGAGATTGTGACCTGGGAAGGAAATGTAGGGAAGTACATTTTCTGTCCAGGGTTGTACTTTAAACATTAGGGTATAAATAGGTTGGAACTCAAGGGAAGGGAGCAAACACACTGTACAAATAGTAACTCAAGAATGCTAGGGCAGCTATCTTATTATAGAACAAAGTAGAGTTTAAGAAAAAGAGAATAATAGATAAAGTGGATCACTGAGTAATGACAAAGGGAAAGGCTCATTTTAACCTCTTCCCCCAGCTTCCTGAGATGTAGTGTAACATTGTCCAAATGACCATTTCTCTTAACTCTTTTGTGGTAGAACATTAGAGTTACACAAGAGTTGATGAAGAGAAGTTCTTAATTGAAAAAACAACAAGGGCACCTGCATCGCTAGAGGAAAGGGAAAGGCATGGGAAGTAATAACTGGCTGATGAATGCTTACAGTTGGGTGAAGCGAAAAGATGGGAAATGGACCTGGAGAAACAGGATGAAAAGCAGTTGCTACAGAACAGAACTCTTGACACTGAGATTGTGGGCGTTAATGATGCTGGTGATAATGATATAGAGGGTTGTTTGTGGGAATGAACAACTGAAGTAGAGTAAAAGGGGGATGGAAGTCAAGAAAATAACAGCAAAAGTATCAGATGGATTAAAGAATAAATGGAGGAAGATGAACAGAATTAGAGATATCATGATCTTGCGAGTTCTCATGAGATTACTGGCTTAGAAATTAACGGGGAGTGGAACTGTCAGGTGAAACTTTGATGGAAGAGGTTGACATCACCTGATTGTCATTCTTCGCTTATTGATGTGGGACACGCAGGTTTTGTGCTAGCTGGTGTGCTGTGATAAGCAGTACCGAACACTTCCTGGAACATAGCCTTGATGAAAAACTGAATCAGAGGAGACTCAAGCCTCTAGAGCAACTCCCAGCTCATAGCAGATATAAAGGACAGAGTCACATTTCAACTGAAATTGCAATCAGCCAAAACCAGAATGTGGGTAATTCTCCAGGAAAGAAAATGGTGCCTTTTCATAACTATTAAATGGTGTGGGGAATTCCCTGGTGGTCTAGTCATTAGGACTCCGTTTTTCCACTGTAGGGTGTGAGCATTCTGTTCCAAATAGGAGAACTGAGATCCCACAAGCTGCACAGCGCAACCAATAAAATAAGTGATGTGACCCAAATTGGAGATTCATTCATTAATCAAATACGATGACCCATACAGGTATACACTGGACATATTGCTGGTTGGGTCCAGATGACCCCATTAAAAAAAAACTGGCAATAAAAGAAGTCATACACAAATTTTTAGTTTCCCCATGCATATAAAAGTCATGTTTAAAAAGAAGTTATGTTATACTATACTTAGCGTGCAATAGCATTTTGTTTAAAAAAAAAGTATACACTTTGATTTAAAAATATTTTTTCTAAAATGTGGTAAGCATCAACTGACAACACAGTGGTCACAAATAAATTTGTAAAAAATGCAGTGTTTGTAAAAAGTGAAGCATGTGTGTGCATGTGAATATATCTGTACATAGTAAGATATGTATATGTATAATTAAATGCATAAAATATGTATCTATATAGGTATTAAAAATATTTTTAAATGTTCATGATTTCTATGAAATTCACTGCATTTAGGTGTCTTGTATTTTCATTTGCTAAATCTCTCCACCTCTTGGTCTTTTCGTTTGTTCTCTGTGTTCAATCACCTATTCTTATCAGTTATATTGGGTTAGGGCCAACCCTAATGACCTCATTTAAATTTAACTACCTCTTTAAGGCCCTCTCACCAAATGCAGTCACATTCTGTGGTCCTGGGAGTTAGGGTTTCAACAGAGGAATTTGAGAACAGGGAAATGCATTCAACTCACAACACTTTTGACCACTATTTTCTCCCCAGCAGCTGAAACACTGTCTGAAATGCAGAAAATGTTCAATTATATTTGATGAGATATATAATAAAAGAATCACATGTACATGTAATATTTTATGTGCCTTGAAACAGAGAAAATTTTATTTTGAAGATGATATCAAGGGGAATGAACAGCATTCACTTGAAAAAAAATTTTTTGTGAAACTAATTGAAATGGAAAATGAGAGTTTAAAGCTATGTCTAATCTATGAGCTCTGGTAGTCATGTATGAATGTGAGAGCTGGACTATAAGGAAGGCTGAGCACCAAAGAATTAAACTTCGGTGGTTTTGAACTGTGGTGCTGGAGAAGACTCTTGAGAGTCCCTTGGACAGCAAGAAATTCAAACCAGTCAATCGTAAAGAAAATCATTCATTGGAATATTCATTGGAAGGGCTGATGCTAAAGCTGAAGCTACAATACTTTGGCCACCTGATGCAAAGAACTGACTCATTGGAAAAGACCCTGATGCTGGGAAAGATTGAGGGCAGGAGTAGGAAGGGGTGGCAGAGGATAAGATGATTAGATGGCATTACGATCTCAGTGGACAGGAGTTTGAGCCAACTCCAGGAGACAGTGAAGGACGGGGCTGCCTGGCACTGCAGTCCATGGAGTTGCAAAGAGTTGGATATGACTTGGTGAGTGAATGTAACAACAAACTCCTAATTGGCGCTGAGCTGGGCTTAGAGGTTCCCCACAATTGAGTGTCTCAGGTCACAAGCATTCTGCAAGGCCAAGTTGTGTAAATAAAACTGGGAGGGAAGAGGATTGAGAGCTGGGTTCCCGGTTTTATAGCCCCTCCTTTTCAGGGTTCTTGATGATCAAATGAGTCTGTGTCCACAGAAGCAATCAATAAAGAATCTACCATAGGGATAGAAAAAAAATTAATTTGAACCAAACTGAGGGCTATAGTTGGGAAGGTAGCCTCTCAGAGACCTCTGAGGAACTGCTCTGCTGAAGCATGGTTTCCAGCTTCCTCTTACACCTCATGCAAACAAAGCTCACACATCAACACGACAGGGTGCATTCCTTCAAGGTTTCAAGAGAGACAGACTTAGCACATAGACAGCAAGACAGCAGGACCCTGGTGTCTGGGAAGGGAACCTTATCTTGGGGGAGTGTTAACATGGATGCCATGAAAAGGGAGTTGTTCATTCTTATCTTCAAAACAGACTCTCTTTACTTCAATGGTTAAAGCAGATGAGCTGTGCAGAGAAGGCAATGGCACCCCACTCCAGCACTCTTGCCTGGAAAATCCCATGGACGGAGGAGCCTGGTAGGCTGCAGTCCATGGGGTTGTGAAGAGTCAGACACAACTGAATGACTTCCCTTTCACTTTTCACTTTCATGCATTGGAGAAGGAAATGGCAACCCACTCCAGTGTTCTTGCCTGGAGAATCCCAGGGATGGGGGAGCCTGGTGGGCTGCTGTCTCTGGGGTCGCACAGAGTCGGACACGACTGAAGCGACTTAGCAGCAGCAGCAGCAGATGAGCTGTGAGGGCTGGAGAGGCTGTCTTAGTTCACACACAGTTCAAGCTGAACCATAAGAGAAAATGACTTCATACCTCAGTATGTGAATATTTCTCCATCACAAGCAGACAAAAATCTATATGATCCAGCCAATCTACTTCTGAAAGAGAAAGTGTTAGTCACTCACTTGTGTCCGACTCTTTGCAACCCCATGGACTGTAGCCTGCCAGGCTCCTCTGTCCCCGGAATTCTCCAGGCAAGAATACTAGAGTGGGTAGCCATTCCCTTCTCCAGGGGATCTTCCTGGGTATTCCCACATTGCAGGCAGATTCTTTACCACCTGAGCCACCACGGATGCTCACTCTACTTCTGAGGCTATACCAAAAGAATTGAAAGCACACTCTGAAATAGGTATTTGTACACTCGTTTTCAGAGCAGCATTATTCACATAACTAAGACATGAAAGCAACCCAAGTGTCCACTGACCAACACATGAATAAGCCAATGTGGTAGGTACAAATAATAGAGTATTATTTATCATTAAGAAGGGAGGGAATTCCAACACATGCTACAACATGAAAGAACTTGGTGGACATTTTACTAAGCGAAATTAACCTGACAGGAACTGACGAATATTCTGATTCTACTTAAATGAAGTATCTGGAGTGGTCAGATTCATAGACAGAGAGAGGAGGAGGGTAATTGCCAGGAACTGGGAAAGGAGAAAGGGGGAATTGTTGTTGAATGGAAAGAGTTGAACTTTTGCGAGATAAAAATGGTCCTGGAGTTTGGTTGCACAAAATGGAAATGTATTTAACACGACTAGACACTTAAAAATGGCTAAAATGGTCAATTTTATGTTATAGGTGTTTTGCCACAGTAAAAAAAAGGACCTCTCAGAACCTCCTCCTGAGAGTAACCGCGTAAGTGTCAAGAGCTGATAGCAACACTGCTCCCCGCCCACCCAGGCCCATCTCCACCCCAGCAACCCAGGGGTGAGGACTGTCTTCTGTGCTCAGGACTCCCTGCTTCGGTTCCTGGAGATGTCTCGGCTCCAGCCCCGCACGGTCAGCCTCCCTGACTGACCCAGCGCTCCGTTCTCTGCTCCAAGGATCCAGTAAGTCTCGGGTCACCCTCTTCTGTGGGAGACTGGGTGCTGAGTTCACATCCTCCCAAAGAGACCTCTGCAACCCCAGAGTGCGGGGGGTCAGCCTGGCTCCTGACTGAGTGTGGAGAGACACATTTTCTACATGAAAGCAGAAAGAACTAAGAACTCAGTGTGTGTGTGTGTGTGTGTGTGTGTGTGAAGAGGTAGTGTGGGGGAGATTGTATTAGTGTCTAGAGTCTCTAGATGTGTTTGTTGAGTGGTGTTCAAACAATAAAGATTACACTTACATAGAGTTTATGATATGTGGACCACTGGATTCAGTCTCATCTATACTGTGGGATCTTCGTATTTTCTGGTCCTTCATCTGGGACTTGAACATTCGCAGGTTCCTTGGGAAGATTGTGGTGAGTCATATTAAATCAGATGAGCTAATGTGTGTGTGTGTGTGTATGCTTAGTTACTCAGTCGTGTCCAACTCTTTGCAACCTCGTAGACTGTAGCCTGCCAGGCTCCTCTGTCCATGGGGATTCTCCAGGCCAGAATACTGGAATGGGTTGCCATTTCCTCCTCCAGGGGATCTTTCTAACCCAGGGATTAAACCCAGATCTCCTGCATTGCAGGCAGATTCTTTACCATCTGAGCCACTAGGGAAGACCAAGACTACTGGGGTGGGTAGCCTATCCCTCCACCAGGGGATCTTCCTGACCCAGGAGTCGAACTGTGATCTCCTGCATTGCAGGCAGATTCTTTATCAGCTGAGCTACCAGAGGAGCCCATAAGCTAGTAAGTAGTAGTATAGGTGGATTTGAGCCAGGAGAGCTAGTTGATTTCAATACAAAAATCACTATCTTCACCCACTCGACCCATACCAATTAAGCATCTACTGTGCCAAGTTCTGTGTTAGTGGCTTTTGCTTCTGTGGGACAGAAACCTTTTCTTTCCAGGCTAATAATCAAGTTGACATAAGTCAGATGAACAAGTTTAATTTGCTATGTATTGGAACCCGATAAAAATTAATGCACAAAGACAGTCAGGCAGTTGAGGCTTATACACTCCACTGAGTGAAGGAAAAGGGGCACAACTGGGGGGAGACTCAATCCACTCCACCTCGCTTCTCTTGAAACAACCTTTCCACTAACCTTTTACAGTAATTAATTAATTAATGACTATGTGGCATCCTTGTTGCTGCATGCAGGCTTTCTCTAATTGTGGTGAGTAGAATTACTCCCTAGTTTCGGTGCGCAGGCTTCTCATTGTGGTGACTTCTCCTGTTGCAGAGGACAGGCTCAAGGCACAGGGCCTCGGTAGTTGAGGCTCGCAGGGTCCAGAGCCCAGGCTCAGTAGTCTTGGCGCACTGGTTTAGTTGCCCCTTGGCATGTGGAATCTTTCTGGGCCAGGGATTGAACCTGTGTCCCTTGCATTGGCAGGTAGATTCTTGAACACTGTGCCACCAGGAAAGTCCCTTCCAGTAACTTTGAAACATGTTAAAAGGTTTGAAGAAACCAATGCTCAGGGATGGAGAACTTGCCCCATGTCTCCTTTCACCATCTGCCCCCCATCACTCCGCTGCTCCATGGAATTGGACTCCCAGGGCCAAGGGCCAGTGGACATTCTTCACGGCTTGGTGTCTTCCTTTCTCAGCAGATCACAGCTCCTCACCTCCACCTAGGACACGGTGTCAGGATCCCCGCCAGTGTGGTCAGAAGCTGATCCGCAGGCAGCCACTGAAGCCCAGGAAGGAGCCTGAGATTTCCATACCCCGTCATCTGAACATCTTCCACCTGGTGGTCTTGGGTGTGGGCAGCACGCTGGGGGTTGGTGTGTACATTGTGGTTGGAGAGGTGGCCATGTTCTTCGCTGGACCGGCGATCATCATCTCCTTCCTGGTGGCCGCCCTGTCTTCTGTGTTGTCTGGGCTCTGCTATGCTGAGTTTGGGACATGGATAAAGTGGACCAGTTCTGCGTATCATTATAGCTACATCAGTGTGGGAGAACTGTGGGCTTTCGTTGCTGGCTGGAACCTCATACTGTCCTATGTCTTTGGTGAGATGATGGCTGGAGAAGGTGTGGGGCTGAAGACCAGGAAACTAGGAGTGGGGATTTGGTCTTCAGCCATTCATGAGCACTTTGTCATCCATTTTGTGATGCAAGGAGAGTAATAGTGTCAGGAAAACTCCACAGCTTCGTTCTACTCAGCTCTCCCCTGCTTTCCTTAAATGATGGACCAAGAACCCAGAAGAAAGGAACTGTGGGGCGTGGATGAGAGGTAGCCATAGCCCACAGGCTCATCCCCTCACCATACTGAATTCTCTGCTCTGCTTTTGCCTTCATGGAGTTTCCATTAGCACTGGATTTAAAATTTTAATCCTTGTCTCCCAAACCTCTTGTTCCCTGTTCCCCCTTTTCTTGCATAACATTGATCTCCCACTAAAATACTTAATAATTGACCTATTTTGTGAATCATCTGGGTCTACCCTCCCCACTTCATGAAAGGAAATTGTTTGACATTAGACATTTTGTCATTTTCCTCCCCAAATACATCCCATAGTGCACAGAGGGATTCAATTCATGTTTATCAATGAATGTTTCTCCTCCTGCAGCCACTGCAAGTGTGTCCAAGGCCTGGAGCTACACTTTTGATGGCCTGATCGGGAACCACATCTCTCAGGCATTACAGAGAGTTTTTGCTCAGCATATGCCTGACTACCTGGCCAGGTACCCAGACTTTATCGCCCTGGCCATGGTGCTGCTGCTCACAGGTGAGACAGGGGTCAGCATTAAGATGGGAAGAGTGGGGTGTGGTGGAGAAGCTGAAAGGCTTGGGGTGGCAGAATCATGGGGGATTAGGACTTGGAATAAAGGTCTGCGATATGGCTTCCCTGGTGGCTCAGTGGTAAAGAACCTACTTGCCAATGTAGGAGACGTAGTTTCAATCCCTGGGTCAAGAGGATCCCCTGGAGGAGGAAATGGTAACCCACTTCAGTATTCTTGCTGGGAAAATCCATGGACGGAGGAACCTGCTGGACCACAGTCCATGAAGTTGCAAAGGGTTGGATGCAACTGAGCAACTGAGCACACACACACAGCCCATCCACCAAGAAGGGTCTGGGGTATGAGAGACAGGAAGGCTAGACAGACTGTTGTTTCCCACTCCTGGCACTGCTGACCTCCTAGACTGGAGAAGCCCTCAGTGTTGGGGGCTGTCCAGTCTGTTGTTGTTATTTTTGTCAGTTCTTCAGTCAAGTCCAACTCTTTGTGACTCCATGGACTACAGGCTTCCCTGTCCTTCACTATCTCCCAGAGCTTACTCAAACTCATGTCCATCGAGTCGGTGATGCCATCCAACCATCTAATCCTCTGTCGCCCCTTTCTCCTTTTGCCTTCAATCTTTCCCAGCATCAGGGTCTTTTCCAATGAGTAGGCTCTTCGCATTGTAGGATTTTCTTAATTTTATCATTGCCAGATATATAGCATTCCTGAACTTTCCTCACTAGACACCATGCCTGTCTAGACACTATGCCTATCTCCCAAGTAGTGACAATGACGATCAAAATGTCTCCAGACATTGGCAAGCATCCCTAGGGCACAAAATCAACCCCCATTGAGAATCATTTACTTTGACAAGTTTCTTCCTCTGTATTGAGACCAGAGGTGTGTTTTTAATTGGGAAATAATTCACAAAGCATAAAATTAACCATTTTACTATCTTTCTTCAGTTTTATTGAGATATATTTGACATGAAACACTGTGTAAATTTAAGATGTTAGAAGTATATATTGTGAGATGGTTGCGACAATAAAAAAAAAAGTGAGCCTTCTGAAAGTATACAATACTGTGGCACAGTACATTCACAACATTGTACAACCATCACCTCCATCTGGTTCCAAACATGTCCATCACAACAGAGGAAGCCCTGCACTCACTGAGCACTCACTGTCCATCCATGGGTCCCAGTCCCACAACCCGCAGCCCCTGGTAAACACCGGTCTGTGCTCTGTCTCTACGGATTTCATTGTTTTGGATGTCTCATATTCCATCTTTCCCACAGGGGCCCTCACTCTGGGAGCTCGTGAGTCACTTCTGGTTACCAGAGTGTTCACAGGCATCAACGTCTTGGTCCTCATCTTCATCATCCTCTCTGGCTTCTTTAAGGGAGACCTGCACAACTAGAGGCTCACAGAACAGGACTACACATCCATCACACCTGGATTGGGTGGCATCTCTAGGTTAGGGTGGTACCCTTGACCTTAGTAATGCATGGGCTGAAGGGTACCGAGATGGGACTAAGAGACCTGGGCTGATGGGTCCAAATGATGGGGCTCTGGAGCCCAGGACTTATGGTATTAACTGAGGACTCCAGTAGAGATGGCGGAACACACCTCACCTATGTGCTTCATCGTTCCTTCTCTCACCATAGCTTGGGCCCTATGGGTTTTGGAGGATTTGTGCCATTTGGCCTTGATGGGATTCTCCGTGGAGCAGCGATTTGCTTCTACGCACTCGTTGGTTTTGATGCCATTGTCACCAAAGGTAACATGGTCACTGTGTGTCCCATCAGGGGCTTGGGGACAGATTGGGCTGCCCCTTGAGCACAGGGGTGGGGAGAAGGTTAGGCTTATTTTCATGGTACAAGTAGGAGAAGGATTTTGTGCTTTCACGCCAGTGTGTTTTCCTGACCCAGCACCTCCATCACTTTGCAGAGGAAGAAGCCCTAAACCCTCGTCGTTCCATCCCCTGGAGCATCTTGATCACGATCTTCATCTGCTTTCTTGCGTACTCTGGTGTCTCGGCCGTACTCACCCTCATGGTGCCCTACTACCAGATTCACCCAGAGAGCCCCTTGCCGCAGGCTTTTCTCTACATTGGGTGGGATGTTGCCAGATATGTCGTGGCTGTTACCACCCTCTGTGCTCTTACGTCCAGGTCAGTATCATGGTTTTCTCCGCATCCACAGTCAGATGCTCAGGTATCCCAACACTCTGGGATTGAGAGACAAGAGACAAAGACACCTTGCACCTTGTAGACCAGGGAGCAGATGCCCGGCCTGTCCTCATGTTCCTGTTTTCCCTTCCAGGCTCCAGAGCATCTTCTTCCCCATACCCCAGGTGATCAGGGACATGGCACGTGATGGGCTCCTTTTCCAGAAACTTGCCAGTGTCTTTGCTCATACGAGAATCCCCATCATGGCCATCATGTCTTCTGGAAATCTTGCAGGTGGATAACAAACCCACTTCTTCTTTGATCAACCGCCTTAGCTTGGGTATTTCCTACAGCATCTCCCCCCACCCCCATCATCTTGTTTTGCCTTCATTCTAGGGCTCTTGGCATTGCTCTTCAAGTTCAGTGACCTTGTGGACCTCATGTCAATTGGGAATCTGCTTGTTTACTCCCTGGTGTCTTTCTCTGTGCTTGTCCTCAGGTGAGACTCTGCTGTACCTTGACTGCAGTCTCAGATTCGTGGGGATTGATGGGGAAGTAATCACCTTCTGCCTTCATAAATTGAAGTGAATGAAAGTCACTTGGTCGTGTCCGACTTTTTGCGACCCCATGGACTATACAGCCCATGGAATTCTCCAGGCCAGAATACTGGAGTGGGTAGCCCTTTCCCTTCTCCAGGGATCTTCCCAACCCAGGGATCAAACCCAGACCTCCCAAGCTACAAACACCTTTTATTTATTTATTTATTTATTTTATTGTTTTTGCCATACATTGTCATGATATCACCATGGGTTTACATATGCTTCCCCTCCGGAACCCCCCTCCCTCCTCCCTCCCCCCCGGGAAATCTCTCTGCACCAGTCCCGAGCATCAATCCTGGGCTGGCGATTGATTAGACACATGACAATTAACATGCTTCAATGCCCTTCTCCCATATCATCCCACCCTTACCCTCATCCACAAAGTCCACGAGTCTATTCTATACATCTGCATTCCTTTTGTTGTCTCCCATGATGGGTTCTTGTTACTGTCTTTCTAAATTCCATATATATGCGTTAATATACTGTATTGTTGTTTTTGCTTCTGGCTTACTTCACTCA
>ML660243.1:251338-269310 GCA_007570785.1 Antilocapra americana
TCACGGCCATCATCTGGAGGCAGCCCCAGGACCCATCTCCTGAGTACTTCAAGGTAGGTGACCTCATGTGCCTAACCTGTTCACCTTGAGTGAATGAAGTCTGCAGGCTTTGAAGTCTAAACATTCTTTGCTGGCCCAAAGAAGAGAGGTTGCTAAAAACAATGGACCCTTCTCTGGCCCACAGTCAGTGCTTTACATACAAATCTCAGAAGGCACTGAATACACAGCTTGAAAAGGACTGGAGTCTCCCACCCATGTGGGGTAGGGTCTCCCTTTCAGACGTCTGGGGTGTGTTCAGGAATTAACTGACTCTGCCCACAGGTCCCTGCTCTGCCCATCCTCCCCCTGGTGAGCATCTTTGTGAATGTTTACCTGATGATGCTGATGACCCCGAGGACTTGGACCCAGTTTGGCGTCTGGAATGCCATTGGTAAGTGGCTTTCTGGGATAAAGAAGCCTCTTGGGTGACTGAACCCAATCCTGTTCCTACCACCTCTCCCTTTTGCATTTGTAGGTGAGGAGAAGCCCTACTTTCCTTTCTTATTGTCTCATTTCTCTACTAGGATTTGTCATATACTTTGGATATGGGATCCAGCACAGCCTGGCAGGGAGCAGTCATCAATAGCCACCAGCCACCACCTCCCAGACTCTTGGCAAAAACATCCCTCATGCTGAGTCATTTTAACCACAGGAAGTAGATGCTGTGTGGAATCCCTCCATGCACTGGAGGATCTTCTGTTTCAAGGGCACTCTGAGCCTCTATGGACTGTGAAGGCGGATGCACTTAGAGCCCTGTGCTTTATTGCTCATGGACACAGTGACTGTAACACTGAATAAATTTTAAATAAACTTTTTAACATTTCATAAAGTGCAGCAAGATGAATTTTCACAAAGAAACTACAATGTAAGCGGCAACCAGAAGAAGAAATAAAATACTTTCCTGCACATAAGAGTTTCTCCTCCTGCCTCTTTCCAGTAAAAACACCAGGGACTCCCACATGGGAAGGTCATTCAGGTAGCAATATATGTGTCCAGTATTGCACTTGAAATATTATGACACAAATATATGGGAAGTAAAACAAAAAGAACATTGCACAAACAGTAACACGAACAAGCTAGCACAGCTGCATCAATAGCAGACAAAGCTGACCTTAAGGAAAGGGAGTCATAACAGATACAGTGGATCCTTTCATAATGACAAAGGGATGTGCTCATTCGTGCCTTTCCTCTGGCTTTATAGAGATAAAGTGTCAATAGTGAAAATAATCATTTCTCATGACTTTTCTGTCCCAGACTCTTAGAGCTGCACAGTAGAGTTGATTAGGAAAAATTCTTAATTGCAAAAAAAAAAAAAAAAATCTGCACTGCCAGAGGTGGGTCAAGGGGGTTGGAAGTAAGGGTTTGTTGGTGAATGTTGGGTGGAACTGAAAAATAAGAGTGAAACTGAAAAGACAAGTTTAAGCTGTTGCAGGACAGAATGCTTGAAATGGAGATGATGAACATCGAAGACAGTGGTTATAACGAAGTAGAGGATTGGTCATGGGACTGAGCAGCTGAAACAGAGTGAAGGAGGGATGAAAGTCAAGAAGCTGGGCACTGGGCTTCCCTGGTGGCTCAGTGGTGAAGAGTCTGCCTGCCAGTGCAGGAGACACAGGTTCAATCCCTGGTCTCACAAGATCCCACATGCCACGGAGCGACTGAGACCACAAGCCGCAACTCCTGAAGCCTGCAGACCCTGGAACCTGAGCTCTGAAGCAAGAGAAACCACTGCAGTGAGGAGCCTGTGCGCTGCAGCTGCAGAGAAGCCTGCTCAGCAGTGAAGACCCGGAACAGTCATCAAGAAATAAATAGTTTTTTTTTTTTAAAAAGAAACGAAGTAGAAAACTTATGAGATGAATTAAAACTAGGTAGAAGAGGGGACTTCGCCAGTAGTCCAGTGGTTGAGAATCCACTTTCCAATGCAGAGGACACGGGTTTGATCCCTGGCCAGGGAACTAAGATCCCATATTCCATGGAGCAACGGAGCCTGCCCGCCACAACTAGAGAAAAGCCTGCCTGCCACAGGAAGAGTCTTCACACCACAGCGAAGAATCCCAGGTGCCACAACTGAGACCCAGCACACCTAAATAAAAAAGTAGTAAGTATTTTTTTCAAAAGTAGGTGGAGGAGGATGAACAGAATTAGGAAAAATCACCAAATTGAGAGCCGTGATGAAACTAGAGGTGTAGGATCCAAGTAATGGAGACTGAAACTGTTGAGTAAAACTTTGACGGAAGAGGTTGACATCACCCGATCAACATTCTTCCCTTACTTCTGTGGGCTTCCCAGTAGCTCAACTGATGAATCTGCCTGCAATGCAGGAGACCCTGGTTTGATTCCTGGGTTGGGAAGTTCCCCTGGCTAAGGGATAGGCTACTCACTCCAGTATTCTTGGGCTTCCCTTGTGGCTCAGCTGGTAAAGAATCTGCCTGCTATGCAGGAGGCCTGAGTTTGATCACTGGGTTGGGAAGATCCCATGGAGAAGGGTAAGGCTTCTGACCACTCCAGCATTCTGACCTGGAGAATTCCATGGACTCTATAGTCCGTGGATGTGAGAGTTGGACTATGAAGAAAGCTGAGCGCCAGAGAATTGATGCTTTTGAACTGTGGCTTTGGAGAAGATTCTTGAGAGTCCCTTGGACTGCAAGGAGATCAAACCAGTCCTTCCTAAAGGAAATCAGTCCCAAAAATTCATTGGAAGGACTGATGCTGAAGCTGAAACTCCAATACTTTGGCTACGTGATGTGAAGAACTGACTCCTTGGAAAAGACCCTGATGCTGGGAAGGATTGAAGGTGGGAGGAGAAGGGGATGCCAGAGGATGAGATGGTTGGATGGCATCACTGACTCGATGGACATGGGTTTGAGCAAGCTCCAGGAGGTGGTGAAGGACAGGGAAGTCTGGCGTGCTGCAGTCCATGGGGTTGTAAAGAGTCTGACACAACTGAGCATGCGTGCAACACAACAGGTAATGAAAGAATCCCATGTACATAAAAGGCTCTTACAGATCAACACTTAAAAACACTGGGCAGAAGAAATGATTAGACATTTTTCCAAGGAGGAAATGCAGATGGCCAACAGGCACATAAAAACAGGCATATGTTCTGTCGAAGCATGGTTTCCAGCATAGTCTTATGCCTCATCCAAACAAAGCACATACATCAACACGACAGGGTGTATGCCTTAAAGTTTCAAAAGAAACAGACTTAGTCCATAGACAGTGAGACAAGCAGGACCCTGGTGTCTGGGAAGGGAAGCTTATCTCACAGGGAGTGTTAACACAGAGGCCACGAAAAGGGGGTTTTTCATCCTTATCTTCAAAACAGACACTCTTTACCTCAGTGGTTAAAGCAGATGAGCTGTGAGGGTTGGACAGGCAGTCTCAGTTCACACACAGTTCAGGCTGAACCAAGGATAAGCCAAAATGACTTCCCCATTCCTCAATATGTGAACGTCTTCTCCATCACAAGCAGGAAAAAAATCTTACAACAGTATGATCCAGCAATTCCACCTCTGAACCTATACCCAGAAGAGTTGAAAGCATACTCTGGAAGAGAGATTTTTACACCCATGTCCATAACGGCATTATTCACAATAGCTAAAACAGGAAAGCAACCCAAGTGTCCCTTGGCCATTAAATGGGTGAGCAGTGTGGTATGTACCCACAATAGAGTGTTACTCAGCATTTAGCTCAGATGGCAAAGAATCTGCCTGCCAATGCAGGAGACCTCGGTTTGATCCCTGGGTTGGGAAGATCTCCCTGGGGAAGGAAATGGCACCCCACTCCAGTATTCTTGCCTGGAGAATCCAATGGACAGACTATGGGGTTGCAAAGAGATGGACATGACTGAGCGGCTAACACACACACACACACAGAGAACTTCCCTAGTGGAAGAGTAGATAAGAATCCTCCTGCCAATGCAGGGGACATGGGTCTGACCCCTGGTCCAGGAAAATTCCTCATGCTGTGGGGCAACCTCAGGCCACGAGCTGCAACCACTGAAGCCCGTGCACCACCACAAGAGCAGCCACTGCAGTGAAAAGCCCGTGACTGCAACTAGAGTGAGATCCACTCACTGCAGCTGGAGAAAGCCCACGTGCCGCAGCGAAGACCTAACCCCAAAATAAGTCAATTATTTTTTTTAAATGGTAAAAATGTGCATGAATCTCGCAGACATTGTACTAAGTCAAATAAGCCTGACAGGAAGGAACAGATATTGAATGATTCCACTTAAATGTCCCTGTAGTGGTCAGATTCATAGAGACAGAAAAAGGAACGGTGATTGCCAGGAACTGGGAAAGGAGAAAGGGGGAATCGTTCCATGGGAATGGAGTTTCAGTTTTGCCAGATGAGAAAAGCTCTGGGGTTTGGTTACACAAAATGTGAACGTACTTAGTGTAACTGAATTGGACTCTCAATATAATTAAAACGGTAAATAATATGTTGTGGGTACTATACTACAATTAAAAAAAAAAAAAACCTCTCAGAACCACCTCCTGAGGGTAACCACATAAGTGTCAAGAGCTGATAGCAACGCTGTTCTCCACCCACTCAACCCCATCCGCACCCCACATCCGAGGGGTAAGGGCTGTCTTCTGTGCTCAGGACTCCCCGCTTTGGTTCTGGCGATGTCTCGGCTCCATCCCCACACAGCTTAACCTCAGCCTCCCTGACTGACCCAGCGCTCCGTTCTCTGCTCCAAGGATCCAGTAAGTCTCGGGTCACCCTCTTCCATGGGAGACTGGGCGCTGAGTTCACATCCTCCCAAAGAGACCTCTGCAACCCCAGAGTGCGGGGGGATCAGCTCGGCTCCAGCCTGGGGGTGGAGAGACCTGTTTTCTAGATGAAAGCTGGGAGCAGTTGTGTTGGTGTGAGAACCGTTTGGGATTTAACCAGTTCCTGGAGATTCTAAGACTTCTTTTTTAAGAGTTATTTTTAATGAAAGGATAATTGCTTTCCAACACTATGTCAGCTTCTGCCATCTAACAACATGAATCAATCAGGAGTATATATCCCCTCCCTCTCGAACCTCCCTCCACCCACCCCCATCCCACCCCTCTATGTCATCACAGAGCACCAGGCTGAGCCCCCTGTGCTCTATCCCAGGTTCCCACTAGCTACCTACCTTACACATGTGTATATATGTCTATACTCCTCTCTCAACTCATTCCACTCTCTCCTTCCTCTGCTGTGTCCGCAAGCCTGTTCTCTATGTCTGTGCCTCTATTTGTGCCCTGCAAATACGTTCATCAGCACCATTTTTCTAGATTCCATATATATGTGTGTTAATATATGACATTCGTTTTCTCTTCCTGACTTACTTCACTCTGTATAACAAGCTCTAAGTTCATCCACCTCAGTGTAAATGAACTAAGACTCACTTTTCTGGCTGGTGCTCAACCAATATCAAAGATTCTCCTTGTACAGGGTTTATGGTGTGTGGACCACAGTCCCCTGTGTAGTGTTGACCCTTTATCTGCAGGTTTCTCCTCTATGGATGCCTGGGGGGCTGTAAGGGACCTGAGCATCCAGAGATTTTGGTATCTGAGAGGAGGGCTGTATGGTGATTTATATTAAATCAAGTCACCATTGGGTTTGTTAACCCAATGTGAATGCCAGCTTCACAGTAATTTTAAAATATGGTGCTAAATTACATATGGTATAAAATTTGCCATCTTCACCATTTTTAAGTGTACAGTTCAGTAATGTTCAGTATATTTACATTATCATGCAATCAGCCATCAGGACTCCTCTCATCTTATAAAGCTGAAACTGTTTTATATTCATCAGCAGCATTTGAACAAGAGGAAACAGAGGTCCAGAGAATTAAGTGACTTCTCCAAAGACACAGAGATGGTGGTGAAGCCAAGATTCTCATCAGAGTTTTCTGGCTCTTTGAATGCTTGTTCTTGTAGCCAAAACTCGGCCTCTCTTCGCTGATGCCCAATAGATGCTTGGAGACAGAGGTCTGGGTGAAGTAGAAAAGAGAAGAGCTTATCGCTTTGCTCAGCAAAGGGAGCCACAGTGGCCTAGTGCCCTCAGGACTGTGTGTCTTGCCCTGGACCGGGTGGTGAGTCATAGCGTTCAAGGAGCTGGCCGTGATCAGCTCATGGACACTCTTCTGATTGGTTGGCGGTGAGGCAACTGGAAGTCAGCATCATCAGCTTTCTGGTTCCAACCAGTCTGGGATCTCTGTGCTTGTGGGCAGCACACAGCCAACATCTTCCACCTGGTGAGGGTTTAGTATCTGCAAAACACCTCGAAGGACATGACTCAGAGTATCACTGTAGTCCTTGAGGAAGAACTTTGACTTTAACAGCTAAAGTATTATTATTTTGTCTTGCTTGACTGTTTTCAATTCTGCATTTTCTCCCTTCTCTGATTACATTTGTTCTTTGACTGAGGTTTTTCTACAGATAAAAGGCAGGTGGAGGACATGGATGGGGGTCTATTCTGGGAAAACCTCACAGGGTCCTGCTCAGTTACACTCTTAATCCAAAACGCTAAACCTGGACTTTGGAACATCACAGACAGAAGCCTACAGATGGTAACTCACCATCACTGGGCCAGCCTCGCCCTGCAGAGCCGTGTAGTGAGCAGACATTCCATGCCCCAAAGGAGAGGACACAGAGTCTGTCATTTCTTTTTGCTTCTTTCCACTCTGAATAAATATGTGCTTTTATTCAATTGCTCTCAAATATTCTATGTTTCATGGACACTTCTCTTTTTTAATTATTTTTATATCAGAATTTAGTTGATTTACAATGCTGTGTCAGCTTCAGGAGTACAGAAAGTGACTCAATGATACAGATATCCATTTCTTATCAGATTCTTTTCCCATCTAGGTTATCATAGAATATTGAGTAGAGTTCTCTGTGCTATACGGCAGGTCCTTGTTGATTATATATTTTATACATATACAAGTCTGTATATGTTAACCCCGATCTCCTAATTTATCCCTCCCCTCTACCTTTCCTCTTTGGTAACCACAAGCTTTTTCCCTCTGTTTCTCTTCTGCAAACAAGTTCATATTATTTTTCAAATTCCACTTAGAAGTGATATCATATAATATTAGTCTTTCTCTGTCTGACTTCACTTAGTACAATCCCCTCACATAATATATGTATATAGATGTGTGCATACATACATATTCATATTACACATTCACATATTCATATGTGATATGGATATCACATTTTATTCATCCATTCATCTGTTGATGGATACTTAGGTTGCTTCCATGCCTTGGGTGTTATAAATACTGTGACAATGAACATTCAGTGCCATACAGCCAATGTTTTATATTGTTGTTATTCAGTCAATAATTTGTGTCTGACTTTTTGCAGCTCTGTGGCCTGCAGCACACCAGGCTCCCCTGCCTTCCACTGTCTTCCAGAATTTGCTCAAATTCACGTTCATTGAGTAGGTGATGTTATCTAACCATCTCATCCACTACCACCCGCTTCTCCTTTTGCCATTAGTCTTTCCCAATATTTTATAATAACTATAAAGGGCATAAGACCTTTAAAATTTACATCTGAAATTCAAAAATATTGTACGTTAACTATATCTCAATTAAAATAAAATTTTAAAAACCTTTCCCGGGTGTTCCCTGGTGGCCTTTTGGTTAGACTTCCAGGCTTTCACTGCCGTGGCCCACGTTCAAGCCCTGGTCAGGGAACTAAGGTCCTGCAAGCCATGAGCTTGGCAAACAAGAAGAAAGAAAGGAAAAAACTCTCACGATTCTTACCCACCCAAGTCAGAACAATTAAGCAGCTACTGTGTGCCAGGCCCAGTGCTGGAGGGACATGGTTGATGGTTTGGTGTCTTGTTTTCTCAGCAGATCACAGATCCACAGCTCCATTGAGGATGCGATGTCAGGATCTTCGTCAATGCGGTCAAAAGCTGGTCCGCCGGCGGCCGCTCAAGCTCACAGAGGAGTCTGAGAGTCGCCTGTCCCGTTGTCTGAACACCCTCGACCTGGTGGCCTTGGGTGTGGGCATCACCCTGGGGGCTGGCGTGTACATCCTGCCTGGAGAGGTGACCAGGAGCAAAGCTGGACCAGCGATCGTCATCTCCTTCCTGGTGGCCGCCCTGTCTTCTGTGCTGTCCGGGCTCTGCTATGCCGAGTTTGGGGCCCGGGTACCAGGCTCTGGTTCTGCGTATCTCTACACCTACGTCACCGTGGGAGAACTGTGTGCCTTTGTCACTGGCTGGAACCTCTTACTGTCCTATGCCATCAGTGAGATGATGGGGAGGGGAAAGGTGTGGGAATTAACATGAGGAAGCTAGGAGGGGGGATTAGGGTCTTCAGCTCATTCCTGAGAACTTCATTATCCATTTTGCAGGGGAAGTGGGTAATAGTGGCAGGAAAAAGGCACAACTTCATTGCCCCTTCATTCTTTCCTTCAGTGATGGGCTAGGAACCCAGAGTGCAGGAAACTGTAGGGAGTGAGTGGGTGAGAGGGACGCATGGCCACAGGCTCATCCCTTCATCATATTGAAGCCTTTGTTCAGCTGTTGGCTTCATGGAAGTTTTCTTTACACTTCAGCTTAAAATTTCAATTCTTACCTTCCAGCCCCCCTGGTCCCAATTTCCTGTTATCTTTTCTTGCAAAACACTGATCTCCTCCTAACACACTGAGCAGATGACCTGTTTTGTGAATTGGCTGTATCCTCTCTCCCTAGCGGGTGAAAAGAAACTCTTTGAGATTAATTGCTTTGTCTGCTCCCCTCCACGACACACATCCTGTGGCACGTGTTAGGGTTTCAGTTAAAGTTTGTTCATGGATCTTCCTTCTTCTGTCCCCGCAGCCATTGCAAGCGTAGCCAGAGCCTGGAGCTCCACCTTCGACAGTCTGACTGGGAGCCACGTGTCTCAGGCGTTAAGAGAGACCGTCCCACTACATGTGCCCTCCTTCTTGGCCAAGTATCCTGACTTCCTTGCCCTGGTTGTGGTACTGGTGATGATGGGTGAGATGGGCTCAAAGATGGGATGGGGAGAGAGGAAAGCAGGAGGGGGTCTGGGATGGGAAAGGCTTGGGGTGGCAGAATGGTGAGGGAATTAGTACTGGAAAGGATTTGTAATATGATAGACAGGAAAGCAAGACATAGACCGTGGTTTCCCACCCTTGGCACTACTGACATTCTCGGTAGGAACATTCTTTAGTCTGAGGGACTGTCTTGCGCCTTATACGTTTTGTTTTAAACCATTGTCTGATGATTGAGTGTCCTTTATTTATGAGACAATTGTGAAGCCCATATCCAAAACTGTGACAACTGGAATGTCTCTAGATATCCCCAAAATTCCCTTGGGAGATAAAATTTCCCCAATTCAGAATCATTGATTTCGAATGACAACTTTCTTCCTCTACACTGAGATCAAACTTCTTTTTTTTTTTTTTAAATTGAGAGGACATTCATCTAGCCTCAAATTAACCATTTCACAATTGTTCCCAGCTTTATTGAGACATAATTGACAGACAACATTGTATGAGTTTAAGGTGGACACTATGGTGATTTGATCATTGTGTGTACCATGTGATGCTGGACACAATAAGAAATTAGCCATCTTAAAGTGTATAATTCAGTGGCACTTAGTACATTCACAGTGTTGTACAACGATCACCTCCATCTAGTTCTAAACAGGTGCATCACCCCTAAAGGAAACCCTGTACCCACTGATCACTCACTGTCCATCTTTCCACTCCCACCCTCCACAACCCTCAATCCCCAGTTGCTTTCTGTGTCTATGGGTTCGGTTGTCTTGAGTGTTTCATACTCCATCTCTCCCACAGGAATACTGGTTCTGGGAGCCCGAGAGTCAGCACTGGTTAACAAATGGTTCACAGGCATCAACATCTTGGTTCTTGGCTTCATCATCCTCTCTGGCTTCATTAAGGGAGACCTGCACAACTGGCAGCTCACGGAAGAGGACTACACATTGACTGCGGCTGGATCCAATGACTCCTCTGGGTTAGGAGGGTACCCTTGTCCACAGTAGTGCATGTCAGATGGTGTGGAGCTGAGGATAAGGTGGGGACTAGAGAGACCTGGGCTGGCGGATCTGAGTGATGGGGGTCCTAGAGGCCAGGGCTTGTGGTGTGAAGGGAAGAGGTCAGTAGGGATGGATGAACTCACCTCACCCATGTTCTTCCTCTTTCCTTCTTTCATCATAGCTTGGGCCCTCTGGGTTCTGGAGGGTTTGCACCTTTTGGTTTTGATGGGATTTTCCAGGGAGCAGCAACGTGCTTCTTCGGGTTTGTTGGATTTGATGCCATTGCCACTACAGGTAACATGGACACTGTGCTTCCCATCAGGGGTTTGGGCACAGGTTGGGCCGCCCTCAGACATAGGGATTGGGAGGAGGTTAGCCTGCTTTTGAACACGGAGGAGGGAGTTTGATTTTGTGCTTTCACTCCCACGTGTTTACTGACCCAGTACTTCCTCCCAACTTGCAGGGGGAGAAGCCCAGAATCCCCAGCAGTCCATCCCCTTCAGCATCGTGGTCTCACTCTTGATCTGCTTTTTGGCGTATTTTGGTGTCTCAGCGTCACTCACCCTCATGGTGCCCTACTACCAGATTCATCCTGAGAGCCCCTTGCCACAGGCTTTTCTCCATGTTGGGTGGGACCCTGCCAGATACGTCGTGGTTGTTGGCACCTTCTGTGCTCTTTCATCCAGGTGAGTGTCAAAGGTTTCTCTCCATCTACCATCAGATGTTCAGGTATCCCATCCCTTGTTATTTGAGTTTCCTTGTTAATTTTCTGTTTAGTTGATCTATCCATCGGTGTGAGTGGGGTATTAAAGTCTCCCACTATTATTGTGTTATTGTTAATCTCCCCTTTCATACTTGTTAGCATTTGCCTTACATATTGTGGTGCTCCTATGTTGGGTGCATATATATTTATAATTGTTATATCTTCTTCTTGGATTGATCCTTTGATCATTATGTAATGTCCATCTTTATCTCTTTTCACCGCCTTTATTTTAAAATCTAATTTATCTGATATGAGTATTGCCACTCCTGCTCTCTTTTGGTCTTTATTTGCATGGAATATCTTTTTCCAGCCTTTAATTTTCAGTCTATATGTGTCCCTAGGTTTGAGGTGGGTCTCTTGTAGACAACATATATAGGGGTCTTGTTTTTGTATCCAATTGGCCATTCTTTGTCTTTTGGTTGGGGCATTCAACCCATTTACATTTAAGGTGATTATTGATAAGTATGACCCCGTTGCCATTTACTTTATTATTTTGGGTTCGAGATTATATACCCTATCTGTGTTTCCTGTCTAGGGAAGATCCTTTAGCATTTGTTGGAGCGCTGGTTTGGTGTTGCTGAATTCTCTCAGCTTTTGCTTGTCTGTAAAGCTTTTGATTTCTCCTTCAAATTTGAATGAGATCCTTGCTGGGTACAGTAATCGGGGTTCCCTTGTTATTTGAGAGACAAGATGAAGAGATGTCTTACTCCACCTCAGCTGGACTAGGGAGGAGAACCTTTGGTCTGTCCTACTTCTCCATGTTCTCACTTGTGCTTCCATCTCCTCTTCCAGCCTCCTGGGTACCATGTTCTCCATGTCTCGGGTGACGTACGCGATGGCAGATGACAGGCTCCTTTTCCGAGGACTTGCCCAGATCCATCCCCGCACACGCACTCCCATCATGGCCATCTTGGCTTCTGGAACTCTTGCAGGTGAGTGAACAAAACTCGTTCCTTCTTTGATCAATGTCCTTAACTGGTATGTTTCCAGTTGTTTCTCATTCTCTCCCCACACCTTGTTTGTACCCTCATTTTAGGGGCCACAGCATTACTCTTAGAGTTCAGTAACCTTGTGGACCTCATGGCAATTGGGACACTGCTTGCTTACTCCTTTGTGGTGATTTCTGTTCTTGTCCTCAGGTGAGACTCCACTACACCTTGACTGGGGGTCTTGACCTGGTGGGAATTGATGGGGGAGGTGATCATCTTCTATATTCATGCCACTTTCTAAATGCTCCATTAGGCTCAAGGCAGGAAAATTGTTGATGGGGTCATCTATGTTGGGAGACTAGGTGTTGATGTTTTTAGGATGGTGCAAACATAATTACAGTTTCGGACCATGAATTTTAAAAGGAGTTTAAAATTGTCATGGAGAAGAATTGGGCCCTTTCTGTTGACCAATGCCAGCTGCATGCATTGCAGTTTTCAGTGCATCTCATTGATTTGCTGAGCACACTTCTCAGATGTAATGGTTTCACCAGGATTCAGAGAGCTGTAGTGGGTCAGACCAGCAGCAGACCACCAAACAGTGACCATGATCTGTTTTTTTGATGCAACTGCTTTGGAACTTCTTCTCAGTCCAACCACTGAGCTGGTCATCGCCAGTTGTCATATAATAGTCCACTTTTCATCACGTCACAATCCGATCAAGAAATGGTTCATTGTTGTTGTTGCATAGAATAGAGAATATGAAACTTCAGAATGACAATTTAAAAAAATTTTCAGTCAGCTCATGAGGCACCCACTTATCAAGCTTTTTCACCTTTCCAATTTTCTTCAAATGCTGAATGATCATAGACTGGTCAGTGTTGAGTTCTGCAGCAACTTCTTATGTAATTGGAGGAGGACCAGCTTTGATGATGGCTCTCAATTGGTCATTGTCAATGTCCAATGACTGGCCACTGTGTTCCTCTTCTTCAGGTCTCTTGTCTCCTTTGCAAAATTTCTTGAACCACCACTGCACTATAAACATTCAATAGCAGTTCCTGGGCCAAATGTGTTGTTGATGTTGCAAGTTGTCTCTGCTGCTTTACGACCTATTTTGAACTCAGAAAAATCACTCAAATTTGCTTTTTGTCCAACATCATTTCCATAGTCCAAAATAAATATAAAATAAACAGCAAGTGATGTTATTAGCAAAAAAAAAAAACCCACCATAATGCGCATTAAAATGTTGTGTAATATAGCCACATTTATTTAGAATGTATTCCAATATCAAATGGTAAATTTCAACAATGTAAAAACCACAATTACTTTTGTTCCAATCTAATAAATATAGCTTTAATACCTCTAATTCAGGTACCAACCAGACCAGAATTTAAGCAAGAAGGAGAAAAGAGAAAATGAAATTGAGATTTCTGAACATGAAACAAGTCCTCTGGAATCTGTACCTGAAGCAGGAATCTCAAGGATTCTAAAGAGTCTGTGTGACCCTGTTAGCACCAACCCCACCAGGAAATCTGGCCAAATTGTCTATGGATGTGCCTTACTGCTTGGTGAGCAGTGGGATTTCTCTTCAATCATATTCTGAAATTGGCAAGATAGAGTGGGAGCCTGTGTCTTTGGCTGTTGAGGTGTCTCGGAGATATGATGGCCGTTGAGGTGTCTCGGAGATATGATGGCCCTTCCTGATATGGGCAGCCTGGGGAGGGGTGTGACCCAAGTTCCTGACGTCATGGTCTTCTGAAGTCCAGCCTGTTCTCCTCCTCCTTGACCCCTGCAGTTCTCCTGCTGACCGTCCTGAGCCTGATCCTGGCCCGGTGGCCCAGCCAGGTGTTCTCTGGAGACCCCGCGCTCACAGCACTGGCTGTGCTGCTGCTGCTGCTCATCACTGGGGTCACGGTCATCATCTGGAGGCAGCCCCAGGACCCCTCTCCACTTAAATTCAGGGTAAGGTGAACTTCTGTGCCCAAAGTGTCCACCTTGAGTGAAGGAGGTCTGTGTGCTTTAGGTCTAAACATCCTTTGCTGGACCAGGGAAGAAGGGGAGTTGCTAAAACCAGTGGACCTTTCCCTGATCCACACTTAGTCCTTTACACACCCAGTCTAAGTAGACACTGAACACACAGCTGGAATTGGACTGGAGTCTTCCCACCCCAGCAGGGTCTCCCTTTCAGAAGGCTGGGATGTGTTCAGGGATGAACTGACTCTGCCCACAGGTCCCTGCTCTGCCTGTCCTCCCACTGGTGAGCATCTTTGTGAATGTTTACTTGATGATGCAGATGACCTCTGAGATCTGGGTCCAACTTGGCATCTGGAATGTGATTGGTGAGTGGTTTTCTACGAAAAAGAGGGCTCTTTGTTAATATTTATTTATTTGGTCACTTTGGGTCTTAGTTGCAGCTTGAGGGCTCTTTGTTGTGGTCTGCGGGCTTCTCTCTAGTTGTGACACACAGACTCCAGAGCATGTGGGCTCAGTAATCACAGGTAACTGCTGAGGTTTATCGTTCGGTCTCAGTGCAGGCTTTGTTGCTCCAAGGCAGGTGGGATCTTAGTTCCCAGACCAGGAATTGAACTCGAATCCTCAGTATTAGTGGGCAGATTGTTAACCATGGAACCACCAGGGAAGTGCCCTAAAGAGGGCTGTTGAGTGACCAAACCCAATCCTCTTCCTACTATCCCTCCCCCCACATCGTGTCAGATGCCATAACAGGAAACCCACTGGGCATTTGTAAATGAGGAGAGAGCCTACTTTCTCTTCTCACTGTCTCATTTCCCTCCTAGGATTTGTCATATACTTTGGATATGGGATTCGACACACGCTGGAGGGGAACAATGGGCAACAGTCACCAGCCTCTACTGTCCAGACTCTTGATGAAAACATCCCTGGTAATGAGCCATCTTAACCAGAGGAAGTAAATGCTGTGTGAAATCCTTCCAGGCACTGGAGGATCTGCTGGTTCAAGGGACACTGTGAGCCTCTATGGAATTTGAAGGTGATAGGTATTTAAAGCCTGTATTTATTGCCAGCAGACAAAATGAATTTTATGTTGTAAAATTCTTAAGTAAACTTTTCAAAGCATGATATACATACAGAAAAACACATGCTTCATAAGTGTGCACCAAGATGAGTTTTCACAAAGTACAACAATATAACCAGCAACCAGAGGAAGAAATAAAATATTAACCTGGCACATGAGACACAAATTCTTGTGCCAGAAGTTTGCCACTTCTGGAAGGAAACACAGGTAACTGTATATTGTGTTGATAACTGCACTTTAAATATTAGGACATAGTTATGTTGGACATAAAAGGAAGGAAACAGATAAGTTGTGCAAACAGTAATACAAGAAAGCTAAGGGAGATATGATAATATCAAAGTAGATTTTGAGAAAAAGAGAAATAATAACAGATGAAGTGGATCAGTTCATAATGATAAAGAGAAATGATCATTTCAGTTCTTTTTTCCCACTTTATTGAGATATCATGTAAGAAGGTATAAATGATTACTTTTCTGTCAAAGACCCTTAGACTTACACAATAGAGCTGATTAGAATAAGCTTTTAATTGAAACAAACAAAACAAAACACCCATGTTGCTAGAGGAAGGTCAATAAGATGGGAAGTAATGGTTGATGGATAAATGGTTACAGTTGAGTGGAACTAAAACAAAGTTAAATTGCAGAGACAAGATTAAAAAGTTACTGCATGAGACAGGGTGCTCAGGACTGGTGCACTGTTATGACCCAGAGGGATGGGATGGGGAGGGGGGTGGGAGGTGGGTTCAGGATGGGGAACACATGTACACTATGGCCTGATTCATGTCAATGTATGGCAAAAACCACTACAGTAATTAGCCTCCAACTAAAATAAATAAATTTTTTAAAAAGTTATTGCTGTAGAACAGAATGATTGAAATGGAGATTATGGACACTGAAGATGTTGGTAATAATGAAGCATTGTTTGTGAGAATGAACAACTGCAGTAGAGTAAAGGGTGTACGGTGGTCAAGAAAATGTATAGCAAAATTATTAGGTGAATTAAAAAGTAGGTGGAGGAGGCCTAGCAGAACTGGAAAAATCACTATCTTGCAAGTTCTACTGAAATTACCAGCTTAGGAAACAATGGAGACTGAAACTGTCTGGTGAAACTGTGATGGAAGAGGTCGACATCACCTGACGCTTGTTCTTCCCTTGTTGTGGAACAACCAGATATAATGTGCTTCCCGTTGTGCTGAGATGTCAGAACACAACACCACCCATAGTCCGGATGAAAAGTTGTATCAGAATATAATCAATCTCCAGATCAAATACCAGATCATAGCAGACGTGAAGGAGAGCTTCCAATTTCAACTGAAAACACAATCAGCCAAACCCAGAGTGTGGGCCATTCTCCAGGAAAGAAAACTTGTGCACTTTCTATAATAATTAAATGATACAACCCTATAGGCAGGCCTCAGAGACATTACTGGCTTGATTTCAGACCACCACAGTAAGAGAATTGGCATTAAGGAGAGACACACAATTTTTTGGTTTCCCAGTGCATGTAAAACTTATGTTCATACTACACTGCAATGTATTTAGTGTGCTAGGTAGCATTCTGTCTTAAATAAATGTGCATACCTTAATTTAAAAGAACTTTATTGCTAAAAAATGTGAATTATCACCTGATAACCCATGAATCTTCAACTGGAAAAAAGTGCAACATTTGTGAAGCACAATAAAATGACATATGCTTGTACATGTGTATGTATGTGTATATATTTTAAATGTGTATGTGTATAATTAATATGCATAAAATATGTACATATGATATATGTATTATAATATGTATTAAGGTTCATTGTTGATCTAAATATAGTGTATCTAATTGTTTTGCAATTTAATCTAAGATCCTCTTGGTATAAGAAGTATGGGCTTCCCTGATGGCTCAGATGGTAATGTCGGGGGAGTTTGTAATTTCCTCGATTCTGTCTCGTTGCGACAAAAATTTGAAATAACTGACAGACCAGTGTTACAGTCCCATGTAAATTTCCTCAGACAGACCTGTGTTACAGCTCAGTTTTATTTAGAAAGCGAAGGGAAATACATCCTTGAGGCGTGAGGGCAGACCAACCCAAAAGACAAGAAAAGAAGAAAAGCCCCTGGCTCAATTTTGGCTCCTCTTTTTATACACTTGTCGCCTTCCCTGGGCCTGCCCTGTGTAAACTGGGCTAGCCAGGAGGGCTGTTTGTTCTAGCTGAGGTTCTCACTCCGGTCCTCGAACTTTGTTTTATTTTTGCAGGCTTTTCCCTTCTTTGTCTTTTAGCCACTGACATTCTGGACTTCTTTTTCTTATTCTAAGTACCTAATATTCCCTCCTCAAGAGATGGGAGGCCCAGTTCTTTGGGAATAAGGGCATCAAGGTCTTTGTGGCTACTTCCTTCTGAACTGGGATGGCGAGGGGCATTGGCCCCCCCCTTTCTAGTCTCAAGCCTCAGAGTCCTTATTTTCCATAGTTGGCTGTAGTTTTATATATCCTTGTTGAACTGGCACTGCATGTTGTAGCCTGTTGACCTGGGCAGAGACAAAACAGGTTTGACAATTGATAATACATGGAGCAATCATAAGCAGCATCATTATGGTGATAACAGGGATTAGTAGGGGCATTACCCAACTCCAAATTTCCCATCCCCAGGAGGATCCCCCAAAGAGAGATTGTAGCCACCCCAAGAACTCTCCAGCTCATTCTTTGAGATCCTGTAGGGTCTGAATGTTTTTCCTGAGGACTGTGAGACTTTCTTTAACTTAGCTGGAGGTATCTACCCAGAAACATGTCTCATTCAAGATGGCTTGAATTGTGTGAGTAAAACATACTGGTTTGTTGAACCATTATCGGTTCTGAGTCTTAGCTGGAACTGACTTGAAGAAAGACAGAGTTTAAGGTAAATACATAGCTCATTAACATAGCGTAAGAAAAATATTTCCATAAGAAAAATGCATTGGATAGCTCAAGGTATGAGAAAAGTTAAGTTCAGGTGGAACCAGGTGTTGTTGTCATGGCAACACAGAATTTTTAAAGAAACCTCCTTTTAAATTTGTGTACAGAAGGGGGAAATCTGACACTTGTAGTTAGTCTCCTCCTGCCACTTAAGAGAGAGATAAAAAGTGTCTGACACTTTCAGCCTACTTCCTCCATTTGGAGACCTCTGGGCTTCCTGCCTGCTACCCTCTCCCCACCAAATAGAGTCATATTCCC
>ML660243.1:269320-399717 GCA_007570785.1 Antilocapra americana
CTATCCATTGACCAAAGAATAAGTAAACCAAATATTGTATATACCAATAACAAAGTATTATTCAGCATTTAAAAAGAAGAGAAGAGACTTCCCTGGTGGTCTAGTGGTTAAGAATCTTCCTTGCAATGCAGCGGATGTGGGTTCAATCCCCAGTCAGGGAGCTAAGATCCCACATGCCCCAGAGCAAGTCTGAGAGCTGCAACTAAATAAAGCTTGTCAGCTGCAACAAAGACTCAGCACAGCCAAAATTTTTTGAAAAAAAATTTAAGGGAATATAACATAAGCTACAATGCAAATAACCTAGTGGACATTGTGGTAAGTAAAAGAAGTGTGACAAGAAATAACAAATGCTATATGATTCATTTACGTGAAGTAAGTGGTCATATTCATAGAGACAGAAAGTAGAGTGGTGATTGACAGGAACTGGGAAAGAAGAAAGGGGAAATTTTGTTGAATGGGTAAAGTTTGAGTTTTGCCAGATGAAAAAAGTCCTGGAGTTTGGTTACACAAAATGTGAATGAACTTCACATGACCAAACTGCACACTTAAAGGTGGCTAAAATGGTAAATGTTCTGCAATATGTATTTTAAGATAAAAGAAATTCAGAACCTCCCCTGAGGGTAACCACAGAAGACTCAAGTTGATACCAACACAGCAGATGCTCCCCATTGGCCCAGCCCCATCCCCACCCCAACAACCCAGGGTGAGGGCTGTCTTCTATGCTCAGGACTTCCCGCTTTGGTTCTTGGAGATGTCTCAGCTCCAGCCCCACACGGCTTAACCTCAGCCTCCTTGAATGACCCAGTGCTCCAGGCTCTGCTCCAAGGATCCAGTAAGTCTTGGGTCACCCTCTCCCAAAGAGATCTCTGCAACCCCAGAGTGTGGGGGATCAGCCCAGCTCCACCCTGAAGGTGGAGAGCCCCATTTTTTAGTTGAAAGGAGAAGGAGCTGAGAACTTATGTTTGTGAGAGAAGGGGTAGGAGTTTGGAACAAGTCTGGAGGTTGGGAGACTTTTTATTTTTTTTATTTTATTTTTTTTTTAATTTATTGTTTTTTTGCCATACAATGTCATGATATCACCATGGGTTTACATATGCTTCCCCTCCAGAACTCCCCTCCCTCCTCCCTCCCCCCCTGGGAGACTTTTTAGACTGATGTTCAAACGATATGAAAGAATACCTTTAGGATGGGGGGAGGGGATAGTTAGGGAGCTTGGGACGGACAGGCACACACTGCTATGCTTAAAATGGATAACCAACAAGGACATACTGTAGACACAGGGAACTCTGCTCAATGTTATGTGGCAGCCTGGATGGGAGGGGAGTTTGGGGGAGAATGGATATATGTACATGTGTGTGTGTGTGTATATATATATGCATATATATATATTTGGTTGAAACTATATCATATATCACCTGGAACTATCACAACACTATATATATATCATATATCACCTGAAACTATCACAACACTATTTTTTATGAACTATTAATAAATTTTTAATAAAATTTTATTATTATAGTTTTATATAGGGTTTCCATTTTGTGAATCACTGATTTCAGTCTCCAGTATACTGTTGGCCCTCCAAATTTATGGGTTCCTCCTCTGTGCATATTGGGGCAACTGTATCAACGTGAACAACTACGGATTTTGGTATGTGTAGACTACTTCTTGGAGAATCAATAGCAACCCACTCCAGTACTCTTGCCTGGAAAATCCCATGGACGGAGGAGCCTGGTAGGCTGCAGTCCATGTGGTCCTGAAGAGTCGGACACGACTGAGTGACTTCACTTTCACTTTTCACTCATGCATTGGAGAAGGAAATGGCAACCCACTCCAGTGCTCCTGCCTGGAGAATCCCAGGGACGAGGGAGCCTGTTGGGCTGCTGTCTATGGGGTCTCACAGAGTCGGACATGACTGAAGCGGCTGAGCAGCAGCAGCAGCAGCAGCAGAGGACTTCTGCATGGTAATTTGTATTAAGTTATTTTTGATTTTTCTACACCTGGAAACTCTGTGAAGCTAGCTCTGTTATTTATTAATAATAATGGTTGTAAGATACTCATGAGATAAATTAATCATCTTAACGATTTTAAGTGTACAGCAGGGGAAGGAGAGCAGGGACAGGTTGAGGAAGTAACGCTGACGTGTACACACTGTCATGTGTGAAATAGATAGCTAGTGGGAAGCTGCTGTGTAGCATGGGGAGCCCAGTCTAACGCTCTGCGGTGACCTAGAGGGGCGGGGTGGGGGTGGGGGGGGCAGGTCAAGAGGGGGGGGAGCACGTATATAGTTACAGCTGATCTGGGCTGTTGTACGGCAGAAACCAACACAACATCGCGAAACAATTATCCTCCAATTAAACTTTTTTTTAAGTATACAGTTCAATAATGTTAAGTGTTTTTAAATTGTTGTGCAGCCAATCTCTAGACCATTTTTTGTCTTGTAAAACTAAAACTTTGTCCCCATTTTACAATAACTCTCCACTTCCCCCTTCACTCCAGCTCCTGGAAAACCACCACCCTGCTTTCTGTCTCTATGATTTGATAACTCTTGGAAGTTCAAAGAAGTCAAATTATGCAGTATTTGTCTCCTTGTTACTGGCTGAGGTTACTTAGCATAATACCCTCAAGGTTCCTCCATGTTGTAGGACACATCAGAATTTCTGGTCTTTTTAAGGCTGCATAATCTATATTCCACTGCGTATATAGATCACATGGTGCTTATCCATTCTTTCATGGAAGGACATTTGAGTTGCTTCCAACTTTCAGCTTTTGTGATAACACTCTTTCGGACACGAGTGTACAAATATTTCTTTGAGATCCTATTTTTCATTCTTTGGGATATACACCCATAGGGTGAATGGATCATATGGTAAATCAATCCACTTTTAGCTTTTGGAGGAATGACCACAGCAGATGCCTCATTTAACATGCACAAGTATTCATCAGCAGAATGTAATCAAGAAGAAAATGGAGGTCTGGAGAAGTGAATGACTTCTTCAAAGACACAGGGGTGCTGAGGGAGCCAATATTCTAATAATATTCTCCTGTGTTCTTAACCTTGCTCTTAACTAAAATGCTAAGCTTGGACTTAAGAGTATCGGAAGAGAGAGCCCCATGAAGTTAACTCGTGGTCACTGGCTCATCCTAGCCCTGCAGAGCCATGTAGAAAGGAGACATTTCAGGCCTGAAAGGAGCAGGAAAGAGAGTCCTGTCATTTCTGATTCAGAATGAAGTTTGGTCCCCCCTCCCTCCAAGCAGTTGGGAGATCTCTCTGGTTTGATGCAATGACTAAGCTAGTCTGAAGTCTGTCCCACCTACAAAGCAGAGTTCTTATTCCAAGTCACTCTGCAAGCAACGAAACAGGAAGCTCTCAGATTTCAGGATCCTTGGTGAAAAATTATGCAGAGTCTGAGCTCTTTGATTACCAAGCTCCTAAAGCAGTCACTTCACATGTATCAAAGAGGGGATGAAATAATGATGATAACAATTTTCCCTGCATTATACAGGAAAGGAGGGCAAAGGTGGTATATAGTTTGTGAAAACTCAGAAAAATTATTATGTTCCAGAGCTGGTTGATTTCAATTAAAAAATCATATTCTTAACCATTCATTTTATTCAATCGTTCTTTATTCATTCATGCATGCTCAGTCATGTCTGATTTTTTGTGACCCCATGGACTATAGCCCGCCAGGCTCCTCTGTCTATAGACTTTTCCAGGCAAGAGTACTGGCGTGGATTGCCATTTTGTCTCCTGCATGTCCTGCATTGGTAGACAGAGTCTTTACCACTGAGTCACATGGGAAGCCCCTCTTATTCACTCAATTTATACCAGTTAAGCAGCTTCTGTGTGTCAACACTGCATTTGAGGCCTTTTCTTCCCAAGAAGCAGAAAACTTATCTAGGTTCTTCACCTGGTCTAATAATTAAATTGATGTGAGACAAATCAACAAATTTAATTTGTTATGTATGTGAAATTGTGAAAGTGAAAGTCACTCAGTCGTGTCCGACTCTATACAGTCCATGGAGTTCTCTAGGCCAGAATACTGGAGTGGGTAGCCTTTCCTTTCTCCAGGGGATCTTCCCAACCCAGGGATTGAACCCAGGTCTCCTGCATTGCAGGTGGATTCTTTACCAGCTGAGCCACAAGGAAAGCCCAAGAATACTGGAGTGGGTAGCCTATCCCTTCTCCAGCAGATCTTCCTGACCCAGGGATTGAACCCAGGTCTCCTGCATTATAGGCGGATTCTCCTGCTTTGCAGGTGGATTGTTATATATGAGAGCCCCATAAAAACTTGAGGCTCAAGAGAGTCAAGCAATGGAGGCTTATATGGTATCATGAGTTTAACAGAACAAGGGAAGAATCTGGGGCTTCAAAGGGGAGGAAGACAGCTCAAAGGAAGACAGGAAGAGCAAACTCTTGGTGAACAAATGTTTGCCACTACAAGCAGGGAAGACTTTCTGAGATAAAAAAAAGTTCTCTCTGGTAATAGATCTCTTCCTGGCATAGGTCCCCTGATCCAATTATTTTGAGCAGTTAAGGGAGAGGAAAGGAGCTTCTCCAGAGTCTGCTGGGTCTAACGGCCTTCAGATCAAAACAGTCTACCCACCATTTAGGGAGAGAGAATCCACTCCATCTCACTTTCCTTCAAGCAATCCTTCCAGTAATTTTGAATCGTATTACAAGATGTATTTATGTTTAAGGAACCAAAGCTCAGAGACAGAGAACTTGATCAATGTGTCCTTGTACCACCTGTTCCCCATCATTCCATTGCTCCGTAAAATTGGACTCCCAGGATCAAGGACAGATGGGACTTTTTTTTTTAATTGAAGTAGTGTTGTTTAAAGCCTCTTCCCTGATAGCTCAGTTGGTAAGGAATCTGCCTGCAATGCAGGAAACCCTGGGTTGATTCCTGGTTTGGGAAGATTCGCTGGAGAAGGGATAGGCTAAATTTCGGCTATACAGAATCAGTGATACATATTCATACACATTCTTTTTCCTATTCTTTTCCATCCTGGTGTATCACACGATGGGCTACACAGTAGGACCTTGTTGTTTAGGATGGACATTCTTAATGACTTTGTGTCTTGTATTCTCAGAAGATCATACCAACTCTGTCAAGGATGCTGCGTCAGTATGTTCGCCAACTTGGTCAGAAGCTGGTCCACAGGCGGCCACTGGGGCCCACAGAGGAGTCTGAGAGTCCTGAGGCTCATCTAAACACGCTGGACCTGGTGGGCTTTGGTGTGGCCAGCACCTTGGGAGCAAGTGTGTACATTGTGGCTAGTGTGATGGCCAGACACATAGCTGGACCAGCGACTGTCATCTCCCTCTTGGTGGCCGCCCTGTCTTGTGTGATGTGTGGTCTCTGCTATGCTGAGTTACGGGCCCAGGTACCATGTTCTGGTTCTGCTTATCTCTACACCTATGTCACCATGGGACAACTGTGCGCCTTCATCATTGGCTGGAACTTCATCCTGTATTTAGTCATTGGTGAGATGATGGACTGGGGGAAAGTGTGGGTCTTAAGATCAGGAAGCAAGGAGGGAGGAGGATTGGGGTCTTCTCTCATTCAGAAACACTTTGCTATCTACCTTGTGGGGGAGGTGGATATCATTGGCAGGAAAGCCCCACAACTTCACTGTACTCAGGTCTATCCTATTTCTTTAAATAATGATCCAGGAAACCAGAAGGAAAAGAAACTCTAGGGAGTGGGTGAGAGGGAGGCATGGCCCACAGGCTCATTCATTCACCATATTGAAGTTTTTGGTCAGCTGTTGTCTTCATGGGATTTTCCTTTACCACATGATTTAAAAATTTCAGCTCTCATCTCCCAGCCTCCCTAGTCCCGCTTTTCTGTGTTCTTCTCTTGCATAACATTGATCTTCTCCTAATTATACCAAATAGTGCCCTATTTTGTGAGTTATCTGGGTCTGTTCTTCCCACACCAGGAAGAAACTCTTTGAGATTAGGTACTTTATCTTTCTTTTATAATATGTCCCATGGCACATAGTCAAGAATCAATTTATGCTCATTAATGAATATTCTTCTGCCCCTGCAGGTACTGCCAGTTTGTCCAAACTGTGGAGCATCACCTTTGACAGCCTGATTGGAAACCACATCTCTCAGGCATTAGAGGGGACTTTCTCTCCATATATGCCCTCTTTCTTGGCCACGTTCCCTGACTTTGTTGCTCTGTCTGTGGTGCTGGTGATGACTGGTGAGAAGAGGACAGAGACAGAATGAGAAGAGTGGGGTGGGGAGCAGGAGCTGGGGAGGGAAAGGCTTGGGTGCAGAATGAGGGGGGTTAGGGCTGGAAGGAAAGGTGCCAGGAGGGGAGGACACACACTGCTGTTTTTCATCCTTGTCACCATTGACAAACTGGGCTGGATCATTCTTGGTGTGGGGGCTGTCCTGTGCGTTGTAGGGTTTTTAAAAAATCGGTGTTGGATGTGGAGTAGCAAACATTCCCGGTCTTTACTCACTAGACACCAGGGATGCCCTCCCTGCCCCCAGACTTTGACACCCAGGAAGTCTCCAGACACTGCCAACTGGTTGGGAGGCAAAACCACCTCCACTGAGAATTATTCACTTAGACCAACAAGCTTCTTCCTCTGTACTGAGATCAAAGATTGCTTTGTTTTTCAATTGAAAGGAAGTCCTCATAGCATAAAATTAATAATTGTATTATTCTCTCCCAGTTTTATTAGATATATTTGACATACTGCACTGTATAAATTTAAGTTATACAACCTGATGATTTCATAGACATATATTGTGAGATACAAAATCAACCATCTGAAAGTGTACAATTCAGTGGCACTTAGTACATTCACCATGCTGTACAACAATCCCCTCCATCTACTTCCAAACATGTTCATCTCCCCAAAGGAAAGACTGCTTCCTACACCCAATGAGCAGTCAATGTCCTCGCCGCAGTCTGCATCTTCCCACCTCTGACAACGATTAGTCTCCTTTCTCTCTCTGTGGATTTATTTATTTTGAGTGTTTCATATTCCATCTGTCCCACAGGAGTACTGCTTCTGAGATCTTATGCATCACCCCTGATCATCAAAGTGTTCACAGGCATCAACATTTTTGTTCCCATCTTCATGATCGTCTCTGGCTTCATCAAGGGAGACCTGCACAACTGGCAGCTCACAGAACAGGACTACAGACTGAACACATCCAGATCCAGTGACATCTATAGGTTTAGGAGGCTATGACCCTTGGCCAGAGCAATGCTTGTGAAGTGGGGGAGGGGCAGTGCAGAGCTGGGAATAGGGTAGGGACTAGAAAGACCTGGGCTGGTGAATCCACATGATCAGATGATGGGGGTGCTGGAACCCAGGACTTGTGGTATGGAGGGAGGAATCCAGTAGAGATGGCTGAGCACACCCCACTCATGTTCTTCCTCATTCCTTCTTTCACCATAGCTTGGGCCCTCTTGGTTTTGGAGAGTTTGTGCCCTTTGGCTTTGATGGGATTCTCCGAGGAGCAGCCCTATGCTTCTACTCATTTGTTGGTTTTGATGGCATTGTCATGAAAGGTAACATGGTTATTGTGGGTTCCATCAGGGGCTTGGGCACAGTTTTAACTGCCCTTGGGCACAGGGGATGGTAGATGGTTAACCTGCTTTGGAAGATGCAAGAGGAAAAGGGATTTTTTTCTTCTTTTTGCCTTCACTTCAGTGAGTTTTCCTGACCCAGTACTTTCACCTGCCCTACAGGGAGAGAAGCCTGAAATCCTCAGCTTTCCATCACTTTGAGCATGATAATCTCCATCTTCATCGGCTTTTTGGCGTACTCTGGTGTCTCAGCATCAATCACCCTCATGGTGCCCTACTACCAGATCCATCCTTACAGCCCCTTACCGCAAGCTTTTCTCCATGTTGGGTGGGACCCTGCCAGCTATGTCATGGCTGTGGTCTTCCTGTGTGCTTTTTTATACAGGTCAGTGCCATGGTTTTCTCCCTGTCTACTGTCAGATTCTCAGGAATCTGTCCCTTGGTATGAGGGACAAGAGAGCAAGACAGCTTACCCCATGTAGACAAGGGAGGAGATGCCCTAGTCTATCCCTCTTCTCTACGTCCCCACACGCGGTTCTATTTTCTCTTCCAGCCTTCTGGGCACCATATTTTACATGTCTCAGTTGATCTGTGCAATGGCCAAGGACGGGCTCCTTTTCCAGGGCCTTGCCCACATCCATGCCCGCACAGGCACCCCTGTCATGGCCATAATGTCTTCTGGAAACCTCGCAGGTGAATAAATGAAACACACTCCTTCTCCAACCAATTTCCTAACTTGGATATTTCTAGTGATTTCTCACCCCCTCCTCCACCTTGTTTGTGCTTTCATTCTAGCCATCATGGCGTTACTCTTGGACCTCCAACATATTGTGGAACACATGTCAACCGGGATGATATTTAGTAACATCCTTGGGACTTTTTCTGTGCTTGTCCTCAGGTGAGGCTCCACTATACCTAGGCTGGAGGTCTTGGATCCATGGGGGTTGATGGAGAGGTAATCGTCTTCTGGTTTAATGTTACTTTCTATATGTCCTGGTCTGCTTAAGGCAGGAAAGAGATGAATAGATTGTCTGATGTTACTCAGTCCGTGTCCGACACTTTGCGACCCCATTGACTGCAGCACACCATGCCTCTCTGTCCATCACCAACTCCCAGAGTTTACTCAAACTTATGTCCACTGAGTTGGTGATGCCATCCTCTGTCATCCCCTTCTCCTGCCTTCAATCTTTCCCAGCATCAGAGTCTTTTCAAATGAGTCAGCTTTTCGCATCAGGTGGTCAAAGTAATGGAGTTTCAGCTTCAACATCAGTCCTTCCAATGAATATTCAGGACTGATTTCCTTTAGGATGGACTGATTGGATCTCCTTGAAGTCCAAGGGGCTCTCAAGAGTCCTCTCCAACACCACAGTTCAAAAGCACCAATTCTTTGACACTCAGCTTTCTTTATAGTCCAACTCTCACATCCATATATGACTACTGGAAAAACCATAGCTTTGGCGACAGATCTTTGTTGGCAAAGTAATGTCTCTGCTTTTTAATATGCTGTCTAGATTGGTCATAACATTTCTTCCAAGGAGCAAGCATCTTTTAATTTCATGACTGCAGTCACCATCTGCACTGATTTTGGAGCCCCAAAATATAAGGTCTCTCACTGTTTCCATTGATTTCCCCATCTATTTGCCATGAAGTGATGGGATTGGATGCCATGATCTTAGTTTTCTGAATACTGATCTTTATGCCAACTTTTTCACTCTCCTCTTTCATTTTCATCAAGAAGCTCTTTAGCTCTTCTTCTCTTTCTGCCATAAGAGTGGTGTCATCTGCATATCTGAGGTTATTGATATGTCTCCCAGCAATCTTGATTCCAGCTTGTGCTTCATCCAATTCAGCATTTCTCATTATGTATTCTTCATAGAAGTTAAATAATCAGGGTGACAATATACAGCCTTGATGTACTCCTTTCCTGATTTGGAACCAGTCTGTTTTTCCATGTCCAGTTCTAACTGTTGCTTCTTGACCTGCATACAGATTTCTCAGGAGGCAGGTCAGGAGGTCTGGTATTCCCATCTCTTTCAGAATTTTCCACAATTTGTTGTGATCCACAAAGTCAAAGTCTTTGGCATAGTCAATAAAGCAGAAATGGATGCTTTCTTGGAACTCCCTTGCTTTTTTGATGATCCAATGGGTGTTGGCAATTTGATCTCTGGTTTCTCTGCCTTTTCTAAAACCAGCTTGAACATCTGGAAGTTCACAGTTCACATCCTATTGAAGCCTGACTTGGAGGATTTTGAGCATTACTTTAGTAGCGTGTGAGATGAGTGCAATTGTGCGGTAGTTTGAGCATTCTTTGGCATTGCCTCTCTTTGGGATTAGAATGAAAACTGACCTTTTCCAGCCCTGTGGCCACTGCTGAATTTTTCAAATTTGCTGACATAGTGAATTCAGCACTTTCACAGCATCATCTTTTAGGATTTGAAATAGCTCAACTGGAATTCCATCACCTCCACTAGCTTTGTTTGTAGTGATGCTTCCTAAGGCCCACTTGACTTCACATTCCAGGATGTCTGGCTCTAAGTGAGTGATCACACCATCGTGGTTATCTGGGTCATGAAAGTCTTTCTGTATAGTTCTTCTGTGTATTCTTGCCACCTCTCTTAGTATCTCCTGCTTCTGTTAGGTCCATATGATTTTTGTCTTTATTGTGCTCATCTTTGCATGAAATGTGCCCTTGTTATATCTAGTTTTCTTGAAGAGATCTCTAGTCTTTCCCATTCTATTGTTTTCCTCTATTTCTTTGCATTGATCACTGAGGAAGTCTTTCTGATCTCTCCTTGCTAGTCTTTGGAACTCTGCATTCAAATGGGTATATCTTTTCTTTTCTCCTTTGCCTTTCACTTCTCTTCTTTTCACAGCTATTTGCAAGGCCTCCTCAGAGAGCCATTTTGCTTTTTGCATTTCTTTTTCTTGGGATGGTCTTGATCACTGCCTCCTGTACAATCTCATGAAACCTCTGTCCATAGTTCTTCAGGCATTCTGTCTATCAGACCTAACCCCTTAAATATATTTCTCACTTCCACTGTATAGTCATAAGGGATTTGATTTAGATCATACCGGAGTGGTCTAGTGGTTTTCTCCACTTTCTTCAATTCAGTCTGAATTTGGTAATAAGGAGTTCATAATCTGAGCCACAGTCAGCTCCCAGTCTTGTTTTTGCTGACTGTATAGAGCTTCTCCATGCTTGGCTGCAAAGAATATCATCAATCTGATTTCGGTGTTGACCATCTGGTGATGTCCATGTATAGAGTCTTCTCTTGTGTTGGAAGAGGGTGTTTGCTATGACCAGTGTATTCTCTTTGAAAAATTTTGCCCTGCTTCATTCTGTACTCCAAGGCCAAATTAGCCTGTACTCCAGATATTTCTTGACTTCCTACTTTTGCATTCCAGTCCCGTATAATGAAAGGGACATCTTTTTTCAGTATTAGTTCTAGAAAGTCTAGGACTTCATAAAACCGTTCAACCATTCAGCTTCTTCAGCGTTACTGGTTGGGGTATAGACTTGGATTACTGTGATATTGAATGGTTTTCCTTGGAACCAAACAGAGATCATTCTGTCATTTTTGAAACTGCATCCAAGTACTGCATTTCAGACTCATTGTTTGACCATGATGGCTACTCCTTTTCTTCTAACGGATTCTTGCCTACAGTAGTAGATATAATGGTCATCTGAGTTAAATTCACCCATGCCAGTCCATTTTAGTTCATTGATTTCTAAAATGTCAGTGTTCACTCTTGCCATCTCCTGTTTGACCACTTCCAGTTTTCCTTGATTTATGGACCTAACATTCCAGGTTCCTGTGCAATGTTGCTCTTTACAGCATCGGACTTTACTTCCAACACCATCCACATCCACCAGTGGATGTTGTTTTTGTTTTGGCTCCGTCTCTTCATTCTTCATTGAGTTATTTCTCCATGATCTCCAGTAGTGTATTGGGCACCTACCAACCTGGGGAGTTAATCTTTCAGTGTCCTATCTTTTTGCCTTTTCATACTGTTCATGGGGTTCTCAAGGCAAGACTACTGAAGTGATTTGCCATTCCTTTCTCCAGTGGACCACGTTTTATCAGAATAAACTGCTGTTATTATTGCCTTAATATCTCTATTCAGGTACCAGCCAGACCTGAAAGAGAAAACAGAGGAGGAAGTTGAAATGGAGCCTGAGGTTGAAGAACATCCTTTGGACTCTGTATTTGAAGCCAGCACCTCAAGGATTCTAAAGAATCTGTGGTTCCCTACCAGCACCACACCTATCCAGAAATCTGGCCAGATTGTCTATGGATGTGCCTCCCTGCTTAGTGAGCACTGGGATTTCTCTTTGGTTTCATTCTGAAATTGATAGGATGGGGTGGGGATTCTGTGTCTTTGGCTGTTGAGGAGGAGTCTTGGAGATCGGATGGCCCCTCCTGATGTGGGCAGCCTGGGGAGGGGTGTGACCTGAGGTCCTGGCATCTTTGTCTTCCGGGTCCAGCCTGTTCTCCTCCACCTTGGCCTTTGCAGTTCTCCTCCTGATAATCCTGAGCCTGATCCTGGCCCAGTGGCCCAGCCAGGTGTTCTCTGGAGACCCCGTGCTCACAGCAGTAGCTGTGCTGCTGCTGCTGCTCATCACTGGGGTCACGGCCATCATCTGGAGGCAGCCTCTCCTCTTCACTTCAGGGTAGGTGACCTCATGTGTCCAAAGTGTCCACCTTGAATAAATAAAGTCTGCATGCTTTGAGGTCTGAATATCCTCTGCTGGCCCAGAGAGGAAGGCAAGTTACTCAAATAAAGGGACCCTTCCCTGATCCACACTCAGTGCTTTACATACACAATCTCAGTAGGCACTGAGCACACACCCTGAATTGCACTGAATTTGTCCCACCCACGTTGGGTAGGGTCTCCTTTTCAGACATCTGGGGTGTGTCCAGGGATGAACTAACTCTGCCCATAGGTTCCTGCTATGCCTGTCCTTCCCCTGGTGAGCATCTTTGTGAACGTTTACTTGATGATGTTGATGACCCCGAGGACTTGGACCCAATTTGGTATCTGAAATGCCATTGGTAAGTGGTTTTCTGGGATAAAGAGGCTTATTGAGTGACCGAATCCAACCATCTACCTACCACTCCCTTATGTCAGACACCATAATAGGAGGCCTATTGGGCATTTGTAAGTGAGGAGAGCACCTACTTTTCCTTCTCATTGTCTCATTTCCCTACTAGGATTTGTCATATACTTTGGGTATGGAATCCGACACAGCCTGGAAGAGAACAATCATCAACAGCCTCCAGCCTCCACCTCCCAGACTCTTGACAAAAACATCCCTGGGGCTGAGTCATCTTAACCACAGGAAGTAGATGCTGTGTGGAATCCCTCCAGGCACTGGAGGGTCTTCTGGTTCAAGGGGCACTGTGAGCCTCTATGGACTGTGAAGGTGGAGGCACTTAGAGCCTTGTATTTATTGTTCATGGACAAAGTGATTGTAACTTTGTATAACTTATAAATAAACTTTTTAAAGATTAGATAAGTGCAACAAGATGAATTTTCACAAAGAAATTATGAAGTAAGCAGCAACCAGGAGAAATGAAATACTCACCTGCACGTAAGAAGCTCCTCCTCCTGCCTCTTTCCAGTCAAAACATAAGAGATTCCCACATGGGAAGGACACTCATGTAACAATATATGTGTCCAGTATTGCACTTGAAATATTAGGACACAAATATATTGTGAGTAAAATGAAAAGAACAAATATGTTGTGCAAATAGTAACACAAGAAAGCTAGCATAGTTACGTTAATATCAGACAAAGCTGACTCTAAGAAAAAGAGATTAATAACAGATGAAGTGGATCATTTCATAATGATAAAGGGATATGCTCATTTGTACTTTTCCTGTGGCTTTATTGAGATATAGAGTTAACTGTGAAAATAATCATTTTTCTTGACTTTTCTATCTCAGGCTCTTAGAGCTACACAGTACAGTTGATTAGGAAAAATTCTTTTTAAAATAATATTTATTTTTGACTGTGCTATGTCTTCATTGGTATGGGAGGACTTTCTCTAGCTGCAGAGAGTGGGGGCTACTCTTTGTTGTGAGCCCTAGAGCATGCAGATTTCAGTATTTGTGGCACACAGGCTTAGTTGCTCTGCAGCACATGGAATCTTCCTGGATCAGGAATCAAACCCATGCCCTCTGCATTGGCAGGCATATTCTTATCCACTGAGCCACTGGGAAGTCCAGAAAAAAACCCTGATTGGAAAAAACGTTTGCACTGCCAGAGGTGGGTAGACAGGGTGCGAAGTAGGGTTTGTTGATAAATGATTACAGTTGGGTAGAACTAAAAAATAGGAAGTGAAACTGAAAAGACAAGATTAAGTTGTTGCAAGACAGAATGCTTGATATTGAAATTATGAACACTGAAGACATTTGGTAATAATGAAGTGGAGGATTGGTCATGGGATTGAGCAACTGATATAGAGTGAAGGAGGGATGGAAGTCAAGAAACTAGCCGCAGGCTTCTCTTATAGCTCAGAGGTAAAGACTCCACCTGCCAATGCAGGAGACACAGATTCAATCCTTGGTCAAGGAAGATCCCACTTACCTCAGGGTAAAGAAGCCCGTGGGCCACAACTACTGAGCATACACTCTAGAAGCTGAGAGCCGAAACTCCTGCATGCCTTGGAGTCCGTGCTCTGCAGCAAGAGAAATCACTGCAACGAGGAGCCTGTGCACCACAACTAGAGAGGAGCCCCTGCTCATCACAACTACAGAAAAACCCACACAGCAGCAAAGACCCAAAATAGCCAATAATAAATAAATTAAATAATAATTTTAAAAAAGAAAATGAGTAGCAAGTTCTTAGGTGAATTAAAACTAGGTGGAACAGGGGATTTCCCCAGTGGTTCAGTGGTTAAGCATCTGCCCTCCAATGCAGTGGACATGAGTTTGATCCCTGGTCAGGGAACTAAGATCCCATATGCTGGGGGATGACTGAGCCTGCCCACCACAACTAGAGAGAAGCCTGCCTGCTGCAGGGAGAGTCTTCACACCACAGTGAAGGACTCCAGGTGCCACAACTGAGACCCAGTGCAACCAAATAAGAAAAATAGCAAGTATATTTTTTTAAATAGATGGAGGAAGTAGGAACAGAAATAGGACAATCACCAAATTGAGAGCTGTGATGAAATTAAAGGTGTAGGATCCAAGTAATTGCGACTGAAACTGTGGGTGAAACTTTGATGGAAGAGGTTGACCTCACCTGATTATCATCCTGCTCTTATTTCTGGGACAACCAGATATCCTGTGCTACTCTATGTGGTGTGATAGGCAAGACTTGATGAAAAGTTGAATCAGAATGTAATCAAGCCTCCAGATCAACCACCAGATCATAGTGGACAAGAGGGATAGATTGACATTTCAACTGAAGAAGGGAATGGCAGAACATACTTAAAGTGATGAAAGTGAAAAACCTACAGCCCAGATGAATGTACCCAGCAGGGATCTCATTCAAATATGAAGAAGAAGTCAAAAGCTTTACAGACAAGCAAAAGCTCAGAGAAGTCAGCACCACCAAACCAGCTCTCCAACAAATGCTAAAGGATCTTCTCTAGACAGGAAACACAGAAAGGGTATATAAACTGGAACCCAAAACAACAAAGTAAATGGTAAAGGGATCAAACTTACCAATAATTACCTTAAATATTGATGGATTGAATGCCCCAACCAAAAGACAGACTGGCTGAATGGATACAAAAACAAGACCCCTATATTCATTGTCTACAAGAGACCCACCTGGAAACAAGGGACACATACAGACTGAAAGTGAAGGGCTGGAAAAAGATATTCCACACAAATAGAGACCAAAAGAAAGCAGGAGTAGCAATACTCATATCAGACAAAATAGACTTTGAGATAAAGGCCATGAAAAGAGTCAAAGAAGAACACTACATAATGATCAAAAGGATCAATCCAAGAAGAAGATATAACAATTATAAATACATATGCACCCAACATAGGAGCACCACAATATGTAAGACAAATGCTAGCAAGTATGAAAGGGGACATTAACAATAACACAATAATAGTGGGAAACTTTAATACCCCATTCACATCTATGGATAGATCAGCTAAACAGAAAATTAACAAGGAAATACAAACTTTAAATGATACAATAGACCAGTTAGACCTAATTAATATCTATAAGACATTTCATTCCAAAACAATGAATTTCACCTTTTTCTCAAGTGCACATGGAACTTTCTCCAGGATAGATCACATCCTGGGCCATAAATCTAGCCTTAGTAAATTCAAAAAAATTGAAATCATTCCAAGCATGTTTTCTGACCACAATGCAGGAAGATTAGATGTCAATTACAGGATAAAAACTATTAAAAATTCCAATATATGGAGGCTAAACAACACGCTGATGAATAACCAACGAATCACAGAAGAAATAAAAAAGGAAATCAAAATATGCATAAAAATGAATGAAAATGAAAACACAACAACCCAAAACCTATGGTACACTGTAAAAGCAGTGCTAAGGGGAAGGTTCATAGCAATACAGGCTTACCTCAAGAAACAAGAAAAAAAGTCAAATAAATTACCTAACTCTACACCTATAGCAACTAGAAAAGGAAGAAATGAAGAACCCCAGGGTTAGTAGAAGGAAAGAAATCTTAAAAATTAGGGCAGAAATAAATGAAAAAGAAACAAGAGACCATAGCCAAAATCTGGTTTTTTGAGAAGATGAATAAAATTGACAAACCATTAGCCAGACTCATCAAGAAACAAAGGGAGAAGAATTAAATAAAAAAAATTAGAAATGAAAATGGAGAGATCACAACAGACAACACAGAAATACAAAGAATCATAATAGACTACTATCAGAAACTATATGCCAATAAAATGGACAACTTAGAAGAAATGGACAAATTCTTAGGAAAGTACAACTTTCCAAAACTGAACCAGGAAGAAATAGAAAATCTTAACAGACCCATCACAAGCATGGAAATTGAAACTATAATCAGAAATCTTCCAGCAAACAAAAGCCAAGGACCAGTTGGCTTCCCAGCTGAATTCTACCAAAAATTTAGAGAAGAGCTAACACCTATCCTACTCAAACTCTTCCAGAAAATTGCAGAGAAAGGTAAAGTTCCAAACTCATTCTATGAGGCCACCATCACCCTAATACCAAAACCAGACAAAGATTCCACAAAAAAAGAAAACTACAGGCCAATATCACTGACGAACATAAATGCAAAAATCCTTAACAAAATTCTAGCAAACAGAATCTAACAACATATTAAAAAGATCATACATCATGACCAAGTGGGCTTTATCCAGGGGATGCAAGGATTCTTCAATATCCACAAATCAATCAACATAATACACCACATTAACAAATTGAAAGATAAAAGCCATATGATTATCTCAATAGATGCAGAGAAAGCCTTTGACAAAATTCAACATCCATTTATGATAAAAACCCTCCAGAAAGCAGGCATAGAAGGAACCTACCTCAACATAATAAAAGCTATATATGACAAACCCACAACAAACATTATCCTCAATGGTGAAAAACTGAAACCATTTCCCCTAAAGTCAGGAACAAGACAAGGGTGTCCACTCTCACCACTACTACTCAACATAGTTTTGGAAGTTTTAGCCACAGCAATCAGAGAAGAAACAGAAATAAAAGGAATCCAGGTTGGAAAAGGAAAAGTAAAATGCTCACTGTTTGCAGTTGACATGATCCTCTACATAGAAAACCCTAAAGACTCCACCAGAAAATTACTAGAGCTAATCAATAAATATAGTAAAGTTTCAGGATATAAAATTAACACACAGAAATACCTTGCATTCCTATACACTAACAATGAGAAAACAGAAAGAGAAATTAAGGAAACAATTCCATTCACCGTTGCAGTGAAAAGAATAAAATACTTAGAAATAAATCTACCTAAAGAAACTAAAGACCTATATATAGAAAACTATAAACCACTGGTGAAAGAAATCAAAGAGGACACAAATAGATAGAGAAATATACCATGTTCATGGATTGGAAGAATCAATATACTGAAAATGAGTATACTACTCAGAGCAATCTATAGATTTAATACAATCCCTATCAAGCCACCAACGGATTTTTCACCGAACTAGAACAAATAATTTCACAATTTGTATGAAAATACAAAAAACCTAGAATAGCTAAAGCAATCTTGAGAAAGAAGAATGGAACTGGAAGAATCAACCTACCTTTGGAGAAATGTCTGTTTAGTTCTTTGGCCCATTTCTTGATTGGGTCATTTATTTTCCTGGAGATGAGCTGCAGGAGTTGCTTGTATATTTTTAAGATTAATTATTTGTCAGTTGCTTTGTTTGCTATTACTTTCTCCCATTCTGAAGGCTGTCTTTTCACCTTGCTTATAGTTTCCTTTGTTATGTAAAAGCTTTAAAGTTTAATTACAGCCCATTTGTTTATTTTTGCTTTTATTTCTGGGAGGTGGGTCATAGAGGATCCTGCTGTGATTTATGTCAGAGTGTTTTGCCTGTTTTCCTCTAGGAGTTTTATAGTTTCCGGTCTTATGTTTAGATCTTTAATTCATTTAGAGTTTATTTTTGTGTATGGTGTTAAAAACTGTTCTAGTTTCATTCTTTTACAGGTGGTTGACCAGTTTTCCCAGCATCACTTGTTAAAAAGATTGTCTTTTCTCCATTGTATATTCTGTCTCCTTTGTCAAAGATAAGGTGTCCTTGGTGCATGGATTTATCTCTGGGCTTTCTATTTTGTCCTATTGATCTATATTTTTGTCTTTGTGCCAGTATCATACTGTCTTGATGACTGAGGCTTTGTAGTAGAGCCTGATGTCTGGACCCTGGTGTCTGGGAAGGGAACCTTATCTCCCAGGGAGTGCTAACAAGGACACCATGAACAGGAGTTATTCATCCTTATCTTCAAAACACTCTTCAGAATACTTTTCTTCTCATAAAAGTGAAACTATGACCTATTAAATAGTAAATTCCCCATGTCCACCTCACCCCAACCTCTGGAAACCACCATTCTACTTTCTGTCTCTGTGAATTTTACTATTTTATATATTTCACAGAAGTGGAATCATACAGTATTTGTCTTTTCGTGACTGGCTTATGACACTTAGTATAATTTCTTGGGATTCTTTCATGTTGTACCATGTGTCAGAATTTCTGTCTTTTTAAAACTGAATAATTTCCAATGCACCTTTAGACCACATGGTATTTATCCATTCCTTTGTGGATGAGTATCTGCTTTGCTTCCATCTTTCAGCTGCCATGAACATGGGTGTACAAATTTCTCTTTAAGATTCTATTTTCAGTTCTTTTGGGTGCACATTCAGAAGTGGAATTGCTGGATCATATTGAAGTTTCATTTTTAATTTTTAGAGGGACAATTGTAATTTATCTACAGCAGCTGCAACATCTTACATTCTTTCTGACAGTGAACAAGTGTTCATCAGCAGCATTTGAGCAACATGAAAACAGAGATCCAGGGCAGTGATGACTTCTTCAGGGTCATAGGGGTGGTGATGGAGCCAAGATTTTAATCATAGTTTCCTGGGGCTTTCCTCTTGCTCTTAACCAAAATGTTAAATGTGACTTTGGCATATCCAGGGTGGAAGCCCTCTGATAGTGACTTGTAAACTCTGGGTCAGCCTAGCCCTGCAGAGCAGTGTAGTGAAGGGACATTTCATGCCTTCAAAGGAGCAGGAAACAGGGTCTTGTCATTTCTGATTCAGAATGAAGGTCAGTCCCTCCCTCCAGGCAGGTGGGAGATCACTCTGGTTTGATACTTTGACTGAGCTGGGCTTGAACCTGTCCCTCTCCACAAATTTCTTCTCATTCTGCCCCAATCAGAGTTCTTATTCCTCGTCACTCTGCGAGTAATGAAACAGAAAGCTACCAGATTTCAGGATCTTTGGTGTAGGAATCTGAGCTCTCTGACCACCAAGCCCCTAAAAGAAGCACTTCAAACATGCTGAGGAAGGGAAGGAATAATAATGACAGTAATTTTCCCTGTTTTATACAGGAAAGGAAGGCAAACAGTGGCATGTATCTTGTGCAAATCAGACCAACTAATATGTCACAGAGCTGCATTTGAATCAGGAGATTTTGTTGGTTTTAATTTAAAAATCAGCATTTTTATCCATTCCACTCATACCAATTAAGCACCTACTGTGTGCCAGGCTCTGCAATAGAAGCTTTTACTTCTGTAGGGGCAGAAGTCTTTTCTTTCAAGGTTCTTTAACTGGCATAGTAATTAAACTGTCATGAGACAGATTAGCAAATATAACTTGCTTTTTAATTTTTGTTGTTCAGTCACTAAGTCATGTCTAACTCTGTGACCCCAGGGACCGCAGCATGCCAGGCTTCCTTGCCCTTCACTATCTCCCAGATCTTGCTCAAATTCATGTCCATTGAGTCAGTGATGCCATCCAACCATCTAATCCTCTGTCACCCCTTTCTCCTCTTGCCCTCAACCTTTCCCAGCATCAGCATCTATATACTGGACACTATAAAATCTATGAGGCTCAAAGACAGGTAATTGAGGCTTATGTGCTACCATGAGCTAAGGAATATAGGATAGGGTTCTGGGTCTTCAGCTGGGAGGAGGCAACCCACAGGAAGGTGGGAAGAGCCAATGCTTGGGAAACAAGTGTTTCCCACTCCATGCAGACAACTATTTCTGAGATAGTCTCAATAGCAATAGTGTCTTCCTGATATACACCCTATCTAAATTACCTGAGCTGTGAAGGCATAGGCAAAGAGCTTTTCTTGAGGCTGCTGAGTCTTAACTGCCTTCAGCTTAACACAATCCACATGCCAAAGTGGCACATTTTAGGGCAACAATTTCTACTCCCCATCTCTTTGAGCAACACTTCAAGTAACTTTTGAAGCATATTAAAAGTCTTCTTTATGTTTAAGAAAGCAAAGCTCGAAGATGAACTTGACCAATGAGTCTTTTTACAACCAACTCCCCATAACTCTGTTGCTCCATGGAATTGGATGCCAAGGGTGGACAGGCAATCTTGACGACTTTGTGTCTTGTTTTCTCAGCAGATCATGCCTCCTCAACTCCATCTAGGATGCTGCGTCAGGATGTTCACCAATTTGGTCAGAAGCTGGTCTGCAGGAGGCCACTGGAACCCAGAGAGCAGTCTGTCTCATTGTAGGCTGAGAGTCGCCTGTCTTATTGTCTGAACACTCTTGATCTGGTGGCGTTGGGTGTGGGCAGCACCCTGGGGGCTGGAGTGTACATCCTGGCTGGAGAGGTGGCCAAGAACAAAGCTGGACCAGCTAGCATCATCTGCTTCTTGGTGGCCGCCCTGAGTACTGTATTGTCTGGACTCTGCTATGTTGAGTTGGGGGCCCGGGTACCAAGTGCTGGTTATGTGTATCTCTACAGCTATGTCATTGTGGGACAACTGTGTGCCTTCATCATTGGCTGGGACCTCATACGTCCTAGTCATTGGTGAGATGATGGAGTGGGAAAAAGCTGTGGGTTTAAGATCAGGAAATGAGGAAGAGGGATTACATGACAAAGCGCTCACTCATTCATGAGCACTTTGTCACTATCCTGTGGGTAGGAAGTGGGTATTAGTAGCAGGAAAAAGCCACAACTTCTTCCTACCCAGCTCTCTCTTGCTTTCCTTAAATTATGAGACTAAGAACCTTGAAGGAAAAGGACCTGTAGGGAGTGGGTGAGAGGGAGGCATGTCCCACAGGTTCCTACCCTCACCACATTGAAGCCTTTGTTTGTCTGTTGCCTTTGTGGGGTTTTCCTTTATTGCTAGACTTAAATTGCAACCCTCATCTCCCAGCTCTCCTGGTTCAACTTCCCTGTTATATTTTCTGGCCCAACATTAATTTCCTCTTTACATATTAACTTGGACAAGGAAATAGCAACCCACTCCGATATTCTTGCCTGGATAATCCCATGGACAGAGGAGCCTGATGGGCTACAGTCCATGGAGTGGCAAAGAGTCGGACACGACTGAGCTATCAAGCAAGCACACCATTTCCTCTTGAGAAACTTGTGTGCAGGTCAGGAAGCAACAGTTAGAACTGGACATGGAACAACAGACTGGTTCCAAACAGGAAAAGGAGTATGCTAAGGCTGTATATTGTCACCCTGCTTATTTAACTTATGTGCAGAGTATATCATGAGAAACGCTGGGCTGGATGAAGCACAAGCTGGAATCAAGATTGCCAGGGGAAACATCAATAACCTCAAATATGCAGATGACACCACCCTTATGGCAGAAAGTGAAAAAGAACTAAAGAACCTCTTGATGAAAGTGAAAGAGGAGAGCAAAAAAGTTGGCTTAAAGCTCAACATTCAGAAAACTAAGATCATGGCATCCGGTCCCATCACTTCATGGCAAAGAGATGGGAAAACAGTGGCAGACTTAATTATTTGGACTTCAAAATCACTGCAGATGGTGACTGTAGCCATGAAATTAAAAGATGCTTGCTCCTTGGAAGAAAAGCTAGATAGCTTATTAAAAAGCAGAGACATTACTTTGCCAACAAAGGTCCATTTAGTCAAGGCTATGGTTTTTCCAGTAGTCATGTATGGATGTGAGAGTTGGACTATAAAGAAAGCTGAAGAATTGATGCTTTTGAACTGTGGTGCTGGAGAAGACTCTTGAGAGTCCCTTGGACTGCAAGGAGATCCAACCACTCCATTCTAAAGGAGATCAGTCCTGAATATTCATTGGAAGGACTGATGTTGAAGCTGAAACTCTAATACTTTGGCCACCTGATGTGAAGAACTGACCCATTTGAAATGACTCTGATGCTGGGAAAGATACAAGGCAGGAGAGGAAGGGGACAACAGAGGATGGGATGGTTGGATGGCATCACTGACTCAATGGACATGACTTTGGGTGGACTCTGGGAGTTGGTGATGGACAGGGAGGCCTGATGTGCTGTGGTCCATGGGGTCACAAATAGTCGGACACGACTGAGCAACTGAAATGAATTGAACTGAAGCACATGTTAACTAGTTGATTCATTTTGTGAATTACTTCGTTCTACTCTCTGCACTTCTGAAAAGAAACTCTGAGATTTGGTATTTTGTATACTTTTTCCCTCAAAATACATCCCATGGTGCAAATTGAAGGTTCGGCTTATATCTGTTAACGAGTGTTTGCTCTTCCACCACTGCAGGCACCACCAGTGTTTCCAGGGCCTGGAGCTATGCCTTTGACAGCCTCACTGGGAACCACGTCTCTCAGGCATTACAGAGTTTTCTTTCAGTATATGCCTGCCTACCTGGCCACATACCCAGACTTTTTGGTGCTAGCCCTGGTGCTGCCACTTATGAGTGAGACAGGGGTCAGAGATAGGATGGGAAGAGCGGGGTGTGAGAATGGGGGGAGCTGGGAACTCGGCTGCAGAAGGCTTGGGGCTCCAGACTAGTGGGGGAATTAGGACTGGAATGAAGAGTCTGAGATAAGAGAAGAAGGCACAACACAGACTGTTGTTTCCCACCTTTGGATTATCGGTGATTTGGGCTGGATCATTCTTTGGTGGGAGGGAGCGGTCCTGTTCATTTTAGGTTTTGTTTTTAATCATTGTCGATTTTCAATAGTATCCCCGCCCTTTGCTCACAGCATCACGATGACCCCCACAAACTGCAACAATCAGCATGTCTCCGGACATTGCCAAATGTCTCTTGGGAAACAAAATCACCCCCACCTGGCAATCTTTTACTTAGACTTGCAAACTCCTTTCTTGTCCTGAGGCGGAAGATGTTTGTTTGGGAGGAAATTCACACAAAGTAAAATGAACCATTTTACTATATGCCCCCAGATGTATTCAGCTATTTTTTGACATACAATATTCTATAATTTTAAGATGCACAAAGAGATGATTGGGTCGGTGTGTTTGTTGTGAGATGACGGCCACAGTAAGAAATTAACCATTTGAAAGATGCAGCTCAGTGGCACTTACCACATTCACAGCGCTGTGCGATTGTCACCTCCCTCTGCTCCAGACATTTTATCACAGCAAAAGGAGGCCCTGAAACCACTGAGCAGCCTCTGTCCATGTCTCACCTGCGCACACTCAAGCCTCTGAAAACTACTAGTTTTCTTTCTGTGTCTATGGATTTGGTTGTTTTGGATGTCTCATTTTCCATCTTTCCACATGAGTACTGATTCTGGGAGCTTGTGTGTCAGCCCTGGTTACTAAAGTGTTCACAGGCATCGACCTTTCGGTCCTCAGCTTCATCACCCTCTCTGGCTTCGTTAAAGGAAACAGGGACAACTGGAAGCTCACAGAAGAGGACTACAAACTGAACACATGTGGATCCAATGACACATACAGGTTAGGAGGGTTCTCTTATCCACAGTAATGCTTGTAGGGTGCACAGAGCTGAGGATGGGGACTAAAGAGACCTGGGATAACAGATCCAGTGAAGGGGGACCTGGAGCCCAGGACTTAGTATTAACTAAGTATCCTTATTATTAACAATACTAATAATCCATAGTATTAACTAAGGATTCCACTACAGATGGCTGACACACCTCAACTAAATTTTTTCCTCATTCCTTCTCTTACCATAGTTGGGCCCTCTGGGTTCTGGAGAGTTTCTGCCTTTTGGCTTTGAAGGGATTCTCCATGGAGCAGCAACGTGTGTCTATGCTTTTCTTGGTTTTGACATCATTGCCACTACAGGTAACAAGGTCATTGTGTGTCCCACCAGGGATGTGGGTACAGTTTGGGCTGCCCTTGGGCACAGGGGCTAGTAGTAGGTCAGTCAGCTTTTGGAGGTGCAAGAAGATATTGATTTTTTGTTTTCACTCCAGTGCTTTTACTGACCTCCACCACTGTTGCAGGAGGAGAAGCCCTAAATCCTCACCATTCCATCCCCCGGAGCATCATGATCACGATCATCATCTGCTTTCTGGCGTACTCTGGTGTCTCAGTAGAGCTCACCCTCATGGTGCCCTACCACCTGATTCACCCTGTGTGCCCCTTACCGCAGGCTTTTCCCCATGTAGGGTGGGACCCTGCCAGATATGTTGTGGCTGTTGGCACCCTCCGTGCTCTTTCATCCAGGTCAGTGTCAAAACTTTGTCTCAATACACTGCCAAATTAAAAAGTACCTTAGCCCTAAGGATTGAGAGATAAGAAGGAAACGCATGGAGACTAGGGAACAGAAACCCTGGTCTGTCCTGCTTCTCCACGTCCCCACATGTGTTTCCATTGTCTCTCCCAGCCTCCTGGGTGCCATGTTCCCCATGCCCCATGTGATCTACTCAATGGCAGATGACGGGCTCCTTTTCCAGGGACTTGCCCGAATCCACGCCTGCACCCGCACCCCAGTCATGGCCACTTTGGCTTCTGGAACTCTTGCAGGTCAAGAAATAATGCCCATTCCTTCTTTGATCGGTTTTCTTAGCTTGGATATTCCCACTGGTTTCTCACTCTTTCTTCACTGTGTTTTTTGCCCTGATTTTAGCGGCCATGGCATTTCTCTTTGAGCTCAGTGACCTGTGGAGCTCTTGTTCATAGGGACCCTGCTTGCTTACACCACGGTGGCTTTTTCTGTTCTTGGTCTCAGGTGAGACCCCACGACACCTTGGATGGGGGTCCTGACATTGCGGGGGTTGATGGGAAGGTAATTCTCTTCTGCCTTCATGCTGCCTTCGGAATTTTCCACTATGGTTAAGTTGGGAAAGAGATGGACTAGACTGTCTTGCTGTTGGATGAGTAGGGGCTGCTCTTAACGCTGCCGTCACACTTCAAATTCAGATACCAGCCAGGTTAGAACTTAAGCAAGAATGAGAAAGCCAAAAATGAAATTGAGATTTGTGAATGTGACACAAGCTCTTTGGACCCTGTACCAGAGGCACGAACCTCATGGATTCTAAAGAGACTATGTGACCCTACCAGCACCACTCCCACCCAGAAATCTGGCCAGATTGTCTATGGATGTGCCTTCCTGCTTGGCCAGCAGTGGGGTTTCTCTTTGGTCATTTTCTGAAATTTGATGGTATGTGGAGGGAATGTGTCTTTTTTGTCAGCTGAGGTGTCTTGGAGATACGACGGCCCTTCCTGATGTGGGCAGCCTGGGGAGGGGTGTGACCTGAGGTCCTGACGTCTTTGTCTTCCGGGTCAGCCTGTTCTCCTCCACCTTGACCCCTGCAGTTCTCCTGCTGACCATCCTGAGTGTGATCCTGGCCCAGTGGCCCAGCCAGGTGTTCTCTGGAGACCCCGCGCTCACAGCACTGGCTGTGCTGCTGCTGCTGCTCATCACTGGGGTCACAGTGATCATCTGGAGGCAGCCCCAGGACCCCAGTCCTCTTCACTTCAGGGTAGGTAACCTTCTGTGTCCAAAGTGTCCACCTTGAGTGAATGAAGTCTGTGTGTTTAGAAGTCTAAACATCACTTGCTGGACCAGGAATGAGGGGAGCTATTAAAACTGATGAACTCTTCCCTAACCCACACTCTGTGCTATACACACACTATCTCAGTAGGCACCGAGTGCACAGTCTGAATTGGACTGAGCTCGTCCCGCCCATATAGGGCAGGGTCTCCCTCTCAGACGTCTGGGTGTGCCCAGGGATGAACTGACTCTGCCCACAGCTCCCTGCTCTGCCTGTCCTCCCACTGGTGAGCATCTTTGTGAATGTTTACCTGATGATGCAGATGACCTCTGGGACCTGGGCTCAATTTGAGGTCTGGAAGGTGATTGGTAAGTGGTTTTCTTGGAAAATGAGACCCCTTACGTGACTGAACCCAACCATCTCCCTACTACCTCTCTCCTAAACTGTGTCAGATGCCATAATAGGAGACCTAGTGAGCATTTGTAAGTGAGGAGAGCACCTACTTTCCCTTCTCACTGTCTCATTTCCCTACTAGGATCTGTCATATACTTAGGATATGGGATCCGACACAGCTTGGAGAACAATGAGCAACAGCCACCAGCCTCCAACTCCCAGAATCTTGACAAAAACATCCCTGGTGCTGAATCATCTTAACCGCAGGACATAGATGTTGTGTGGAATCCCTCCATGCACTGGAAGATCTGCTGATTCAAAGGACACTTTGAGCCTCTCTGGACTGTGAATGTGGGATGCATTTAGAGTCCTGTGTACATTGCTAGTGGACACAATGACTTAAATGTTATACAGTTTTAAACTGAACTTTTCAAAGTATAATATGCATACAGAAAAGTCCATGTTTCATAAGCATACAGCAAGATGAATTTTCGCAGAGAAAGTCCAAAATGTAACCTGCAACCAACTGAAGAAATAAAATATTAACTGGCACATAAGAAGCATCTTGTGCCAATTTCCAGCAGAAACACAGAGATGGCAACATGGGGAAAAAACACAGGTAACTATATATTGTGTCAAGAGTTGTACTTTATGTATTAGGACACAAATATGTTGGATATAAAAGAAAGGTAAGAGATACATTGTGAAAACAGTAACAAAAAAAGCTAGCATAGTCATATTAATATCCAAAGTAGACTTTAAGAAAAAGAAAATAATAGATAAAGTGGATCATTTCATAATGATAAAGGGAAAAGGTTATTTTTGTCTTTTCCTTGGCTACCAGATGTAGTGTAACATTGTGTAAATAATCATTTTTCTTTACTTCTTTGTCATAGACTTTAGAGTTGCACAATAGGGTTGATTATGGACATTGATGATGTTGGTAATAATGAGGTATAGTGTTGTTTGTGGAAATGAGCACTCGAAGCAGAGTGAAGGAGTGATGGAAGACAGCATGTTGAAATAAAAAGTTAATAGGTGAATTAAAACCAGATGGAGGAGGATGAACAGAATTAGGAAAATCAGTATCTTGAAGGACCTAGTGAAATTACAGACTTAGGAAACATTGGAGACTGAAACTGTCAGGTGAGGCTGTGATGGAAGAAGCTGACATCACCTGACTGGTGTTCTTCCCTCACTGTTGGGGAACAACCAGATAGCCCGTGCTACCCAGCGTGCGGTAACAGGCAACATGGAATACCACCCGGAACACAGTCTTGATGACAAGTTGAGTCAGAAGGTCTTGAAGCCTCTAGATCAACCAACAACTGGTAGCAGACATGAGGGATAGATTCACATTTTAACTAAAAACGTAACCAGCCACACCAGAAGACTGTGGACCGTTCTCCAAGAGAGAAAAGTGGTGCAGATCCTGTAACAATTAAATGATATGAGCCAAACTGGACATTAACTCATTAATTAAATGATATCACCCATACAGGCATACCTTGGAAATTGCTGGTTTAGTTCCAAACTTCCCCAATAAAGAGGAAACTTTTTTTTTTTTAGCTTTCCAGTCTGTATAAAAGTTATGATCACACTACACTGTATTCTATTCAGCGTAGATAGAATTCTGTCCAAAAACCAATGTCCAAAAACTTAATTAAAAAAAAAAGTTTTTGCCAAAAAAAATGCTAAGTGTCTACTGACAACACGAAGTGGTATAAACCTTCAACTTGTAAAAACGCAGTATTTGCAAGCCGTAATAAAGCAGGCATGCCTGTATGCTTGCATGTATCTGTACATATTATAATATGAATATGTTGGGACTTCTCTGCTGGTCCGGTGGTTCAGACTCTGTATTTCCACTGCAGAGTTTGATCCGGGGAGCACAGATCAGGGAACTAAGATCCGACATGCTGCACAGCATGACCAGAAAAATTAAAATGAAATAAATATGCAGTGCATAATTTGCATGCATATAATATATACATTAAATATATTAAATAAATTTTGTGGTTTCTTGTTTATATGAATTTCGCTGTTCACCCTATCTGGATAACTTTTACTTTTATTTGCTAAATCTCTCACCCCTGGTCTCTGCTTACACTCTCTGCATTCTAATCTCTTCTTGTAACGTTAGTGACACAAGGTAGGATCTACTCTAATGGCCTTATTTAAGCTTAATTATGTCTTTAAGGTGCTATCACCAAATACAGCCATATTCTGAGGTCCTTGGAGTTAGTCCTAACATTTACATATGAATTTGGGAGCAAGGAGACACAGTCAGCCCACAAAAATTTGACTACCACTTTCTTCCCAGTAGCCAAAACGGTGTCTGGAAAACAGTTAAGTGCTCAATATTATAAGATGAGATATATAATGAAAGAATTTCATGTATATGTAATATTTCAAGTGTCCCAAGATGGAGATAATTTTATTTACAAGATGTTATCAAAGGGAGTGTGTGCCATATTTGTTTGGGAAAAAATATTTGGTTAAACTACTTGGGATGGAAAATGAGTATTTAAAGCCATGTCTAATCTATGAGTGGCTCTGGCCAGATCATTTTGCAGGAGAAATGAAATACAGGGGAAAATTAGGAAGAAGAAAGGAAGGGGGTGAAGGGGTTCTGTGAGGTGAGAATGTCTTCCCTTGATCTGGTCTCTCACTTTCATATGAAAATCATGAAGTGATGGGGGTAGATCTCATGGTAAGTTAAAAGGAGTTTTTAAAATTATTGTTATTGGCCTGAATTGATTAGAGTTGCAGTCCCCTAACCTTTTTAGCACCAGGGCCGTTTCATGGAAGACAATTTTTCCATGGGAGAGGATGGTTTGGGGATGATTCAAGCAGATTATCCTACCTGTGTACTTTATCTCTGTTATTATTACATCACACTATACAATGAAATAATTACACAGCTCACTCTAAAGCAGAATCAGTGGGAGCTCTGAGCTTGTTTTCCTGCAACTACACAGTCCCATCTAGACAGGGGCGCTGGGAAACAGTGACACGCAAGGTGTGTTGCTTATGTCCGGTCTACTCCATAATCTCATTTGGGTTGTTGGAAATGGAAGCAGACTTTTTTCAGTGCTTTTGCAGCAATCTCAGGATATTCCACTTTGACTTTAACCCAAAACATACGGAGATTTGAAGTTGTCTCAAACATACTGTAAAGGGTACCATCATTTGCATTCTCAAGCAGTTGATCCTCTTCTAGCAGAGACAAAGTCTATTCATCTGGCTTACTCCCAAATTGGTCACGGACCCATTCCTTCCCAGTCCAGGGGTCTTCTGTGGGTTGGGAAGTAACACTCAAACTCTTTTGAAAGCTGACATGGGTGATCATGCACCAGCTGGAAGAAAGAAGGCCCTGGCTCAGTCTCTTTCAAAACCTCTGCTAATGTTTGAAACATGTCAAAAATCCCAATGTTCACTAGTCTCCCCCATAATTCCAGTTTGGCTTTGAATGCAGCCACTTTACCTGCCTACTTCAACACAGAAGTGATAGATTGAGTTCATTAAGTGGGTTGAGTATGTCGTACAGTAAGGAAGGTTTGCGACCCATTCTGTGACACTGAAGTGTACCAGCGGCGGTGACTGTTTTTCTGAAAGAAATCTCTGGAATGGCTCTCATAACTCAGAAGTCCCGGCCTGTGATCTACCTTTAGTTTTCTCACTTCTGTGTAATGAGAGAAGACGCGGGCTCTGTGTGCATCTCGTCACAGAACTGTGTGAACAGTGTGAGTTCAGGGCACGAACGTCAATGCGGTTGATCATTTTAATCACACCCTGCAACACATTGTGAAGTTCAGCTGATGTTTGCTGGCTAGCCAGCATTTCTCTACGGATGATACGGTGCAAAGACCCACATTCAGAAGCGACCTCCTTGAGCCAAGTAATGAAACCAGAAATCCGTCCAGTCACAGCAGCCGCTCTGCCTGTGCATATATATTAATACAAAATGACCAGTTCAGTTTTCCTGATCTGTTAACATTCAAAGACTTGAGCAGTTCTGCAACCGTGGTATTACTTGGCAACAAAAGCGCACATAACATATCCTCAAGCACATCTTCCTGACAAATAAATTGCACGTAAACAAGCCTTGTTGCCTTGTTGTCAACATCGGTAGACTCATCAACCAGGACTGCATACCAAGTGACTCATTAATCCTCTCTAACAATTATGCCTTGATGTCCTCCGCTATTTCATCCGTTCGTCTAGTTATGGTGCCAGCCGAAAGAGGAAGACGTCCCATCTTTTGAACTGCAGCCTCTCCTAAAAGTTCACAACAAATGTCCTTAACAGCTTGTGTCTGCGCTCAACTGTGTCTGACTCTTTTACGACCCCATGGACCACAGCCCTCCAGGCTCCTCTGTCCATGGAATTTCCCAGGCAAGAATACTGGAGTGGGTTGCCGTTTCCTTCTCCAAGGGATCTTTCTGACCCAGGGGTCGAACCTTCATCTCCTGCATTAACAGGTGGATTCTCTACCGCTGAGCCACCAGGGAAGCTCCATCCTTAGAAGCAGACAGGATCAACTCTTCACCATTGCTTAAGGGCTTCTTAGCTTTAGCAATGCACTTAGCCACCAGCAACGATGCTCTCAGTGTGGACATATTTGATGAAGTGGTGGGCTTCAATAACTGCTTTTGTTGTTTGTGTTTTGGTGTTTTTCTTTTGAAAAACTCCAAAAGTTTATCTTTTAATGTAGGGTGCTTGGTTCCCATGTGGTGAAGCAGTTTTGAAGGTTTCATGGCTTTGTTGGAGAGGACTATTATACAAAAAGGACTTGGAGAATGTGAATCGCCTGTTGCAATAAACCCGTAATTTAACTAGGACTCTTGGTATTTTATTTTAAATGCAGCTTTCTTTTTGTTGGCAGTCTTATCGTGCTGTCCCATCACTGGGTCATTCCCCCTTTTCAAAGAAGCTCTCCAACAACGTTTGTTTAGAAGTCATTTTGGCTAGGGTTAGCTTGTGGGCTTACCCAAACTGTGACAACTGTAAGACAAGTGCATAGTTTAGGAAAGAAGCATGGATGGAAGTGGTAAATAAAATAATGGGCAGGCCATGTGCAGACTAAAATAAGTGTTGAGTTCTGACTTAAAGCCTGCCCCCAGATGCAGCTTAATTGTTTCTTGCCACTCATGGACAGGGTTTCCATATGAGTCTACAAGCAATTGATTTATTAGGGTGTCCATGCAGTCAAGCCTCTCTACTAATGATAAACTGTATTTACAGCCGCTCCCCAGTGCTAGGATCACCGCCTCAGCTCCACCTCAGGTGATCAGCCATTAGATTCTCATAAGTAGAATGCAATCTAGATCCCTCACAAGCACAGCTCACAGTAGCATTTGTGCTCCTATGAGAATCTCATGCTACTGCTAATCTGACAGGAGGTGGGGCTCAGACAGAAATCTGAGTGATGGGGAGCAGCTGTAAATACAGACAATGCTTTGCTTGCTGGCCTGCCACCCACCTCCTGTTTTGCACCCCAATTCCAAACAGGCTGGTACTGATCTATGGCCGGGGGTTTGGGGACTCCTGTCCTAAATGATTAAAGTTACAGGCTTATGGGGAAAATGAATGGGTTTCTTTAGGAAAGAAAGACAGGTTGAGAGAACAAGCAGGAGATGAAAAATCTTGTAATAATGTTGGTTTATGCAGATGTCAGTAGTCTTTCCTCTTTCTTCAGATTATGAAACTCCAGGAGCAGGGAATTACCATCATAGGTTTGCTCACCTTTATCCTCTTAGGAGTGACCCTTTCCCAAGCAGGGAGTTTCTTACAGCCTGATTTCCCAGAATTTTCTGCTTTAAGTCAGATAAAGAAAGTTAAGAGAAGGCTGCTTTCTATGTCTGTTGCACCTCAGATATTTTCCTTTAAAATACTCTTCCCACCAACTCTGGGGATTTGAGTGGGTCCCCACACAGCCAACTAAAACTTTTCAGAATAGGTTAAGTCTTCCCTGGAGGCTCAGACAGTAGAGAATCTGCCTACAATGCCGGATACCTGGATTCAACCCCTGGATGGAGACAATCCCGTGAAGCAGGAAAGAGCAACCCGCTCCAGTATTCTTGCCTGGAGAATCCCACCGGCAGAGGAGCCTGGTGAGCTACAGTCTACAGGGTCACGAAGAGTCAAACACCACTGAATGACTAACACTGAGTCACTTTATTCCATCTTGTGTGCTTGGTTTTTCTAAAGCTAATGAGTCAATCAGTGCATTCTGATCCCATGTTGCTGATTTGTGCCCACTAATTTTGTGTTTGGGTCATTTGATACACGTCATAATTTTGTCAACCCTTCACCAGTGGCCCCTTCACTGCACAACTCCTCTTCCCATTCCTGAGTTTTTCTTTCCTTGGGAAAAATAGTGCTCCTTATTTCTAACACCTGGTTTCCCTTCCCTGTCTTCGTGATCCGCTCTCCCAGCAAACAGAGAACCTTGAAGAAGAGGACCAAGTCACACTCCCCTATAGCTTCCTTCTTTCATCCTTTTGTACAAGGCTGTATGCAGGCACCAGGCTTGTTAAATGCTTTCATTGCTTGAATTAACACTAGAGATTTTAAGCTCCCCATCTCCTGGCACCCAGCAGGGCTTAGGGATTCCCCACACTGGAGTGTCTCAGGCCACAAGCAGACTGTGCAAAGTGAAGCAGCACACTGGAAGGGAGGAGGGTTGTGAGTGGGGTCCCTCGTTTTACAGCCCTGAGTTTTCAGGGTTTTTTTTTTTTTTTTTGATGGTTCTCCCTGTTCATTTTTTTTAATTTATAATTTTATTGAAGGATAATTGCTTTACAGAATTTTGCTGTTTTCTGCCAAACCTCAACATGAATCAGCCATAGGTATATATATATGCCCTCCTTCTTGAAACTCCCTCCCATCTCCCTCCCCCCCATCTCCCTCCCCCCCCCTCAGGTTGATACAGAGCCCCTGCTTGAGTTTCCTGAGCCAGACAGTAAATTCCCGTTGGCTATCTATTTTACATAGGGTAATGTAAGTTTCCATGTTACTCTTCCTATACACCTCACCCTCTTCTCCCCTCTCCTCATGCCCTTAAGTCTATTCTCTATGTCCGTTTCTCCATTGCTGCCCTGTAAATACACTCTTCAGTACTGTTTTTCTAGAGTCCATATATATGCATTAGAGTACAATATTTATCTTTCTCTTTCTGACTCACTTCACTCTGTATAATAGGTTCTAGGTTCATCTACCTCATGAGAACTGACTCAGATGTGTTCCTTTTTATGGCTGAGTAATATTCTATTGTGTGTATGTACCACAACTTCTTTATCCATTCATCTGTTGATGGACATCTAGCTTGCTTCCATGTTCTGGTTATTGTAAAAAGTGCTGCAATGAACAATGGGATACATGTGTCTTTTTCAACCCTGGTTTCCTCCGGGTTTATGCCTAGCAGTGGGATTGCTGGGTCATATGGTAGTTTTATTTCCAGTTTTTTTAAGGAATCTCCAGACAGTCTTCCATAGTAGCTGTATCAATTTACATTCCCACCAACAGTGCAAGAGCATTCACTTTTCTCCAAAGCAGAGTTCTTGGTGATCAAATAAATTTGTGTTCACAGAAGCAATCAATAAGAAAAATCTATGGTAGAAACAGAAAAAAGTTTTATTTGAGCCACACTGAGCACTATAGTGAGGCAGGCATCCTCTCAGAGAGCCCTGAGGAAATGCTCTGCTAAAGCATGGTTTCCAGCACAGGCTTATACCTCATGTAAACCAAGCTCGCACATTAACACGACAGGGTGCATTCCTTCAAGGTTTCAAAAGAGATAGACTTAGTCCATAGACAGTGAGACAGCAGGATCCTGGTGTCTGGGAAGGAAACCTTATCTTCTAGGGAGCATTAACATGGACACCATGAGAAGGGAGTTACCCATCCTTATCTTCAAAACAGATGCTCTTTACCACATTAGTTAAAGCAGATGAGCTGTTAGGGTTGGACAGGCTGTCTTAGTTCGCACACAAAGTTCAAAATGAATCATGCATAAGTCAAAATGACTTCCCCATACCTCAATATGTGAACATTTTCTCCATAACAAGTAGGTAAAAATCTTAGAACCGTGTGATCTGGCAATTCTGCTTCTGAAGAGATACTCAGAAGAACTGAAAGCACACTCTGGAAGAGATATTTGTACACTCATGTTCACAGCAGAATTTTTCATAATAACTAAATCATGAAAGCAACTCAAGTGCCCACTGATCAAGAAATAGTTAAGCCAATGTGGTATGTACAAATAATAGAGTATTATTCAGCATTACTAAGGAAGGGAATTCCGACATATGCTACAACATGGATGAAACTTGTGGACATTTTGCTAAGTGAAATAAGCCTGACAGGAAATGACAAGTACTGAGTGCTTCCATTTAAATGAAGGACCTAGAGTGTTCAGATTCATAGAGACAGAACATAGAATGGTGATTGCCAGGAACTGTGGAGGAGAAAGGGAGAATTGTTGAATGAGTACATAGTTGAAGGTTTGCAAGAGGAAAAAAGTTCTGGTGTTTGGTTGTACAAAATATGAATGTGCCTAACATTACTGAACTGGACACTTAAAATGGTTACTTTTGTAAATTTTATAGCAATAGAAAACCCTCTCAGAACCTCCCCCAAGGGTAACCACAGAAGAGTCAGGGCTGATAGCAACACAGTAGATGGTCCCTGCCCGCCCAGCCCCATCTCCACCCCAACAGCCCAGGGGTGAGGACTGTCTTCTGTGCTCAGGACTCCTGGCTTCGGTTCTTGGAGATGTCTTGGCTCCAGCCCCGCACGGCTTAACCTCAGCCTCCCTGACTGACCCAGCGCTCCAGGCTCTGCTCCAAGGATCCAGTAAGTCTCAGGTCACCCTCTCCTGTGGCAGACTGGGCGCTGAGTTCACATCCTCCCAAAGAGACCTCTGCAACCCCAGAGTGCAGGGGATCAGCTCGGCTCCAGCCTGAGGGTGAAGAGACCCATTTTCCAGATGAAAGCAGGAGTTGGGAGCTCTTGTGTTTGTGAGAGAAGAGGTTGGAGTGGGAGAGATTGGATCAAATCTGGAGGTTGTGACTCATTTTAGACCAGTGTTCAAACAATATAAAGATTCCCCTTATACAGGGTTTATGGTGCGTGGACCATTGATGTCAATCTCCTCTGTATTGTTGGCCTCCATACCTGCGAGTTCTCCTCTGTGGATGTGGGGACAATGTAAGGGACTTGAGAATCCTCAGATTTTGATAACCACAGAGATGATTGTATGGGGATTTATATTAAATTATCATGAGGTTTCCTACAACCAGAAGCTCTGTGAAGCTGGCTCTATTATATATCATTGGCAGCAATTTTTTTTAATAGTGGTAAAGTACACGACATAAAATTTGCCATCTTAAGTATTTTTAAGTGTCCAATTCTGTAATGTGGGACATTTTGATATTACATCTTTTGCTCCCCTCAATCCTCTTACTTCCCGTAAATTTAAAAGACATTAATGATTTTATTCATGTTTGTAGAAACCAAAGCTCAGAGATCAGAACTTGCTTGATGTGTTATTTTGCCTCCTGTTTCCTATAATTCCATTCCTCCAAGGAATTATGCTTTCATGGCCAAGGAGAGATGGACATTATTGATGGCTTTGTGGCTTGTTTTCTCTGCAGACTGTAACGTCCTCAACTATGTCTAGGATGCTGCATCAGCATGTTGGCCAATTTGGTGAAAAGCTGGTCCGCAGGCGTCCACTGGAGCTCAGGGTTGAGAGACCCACAACTCATCTGAACACCCTCGACCTGGTGGCCTTGGGTGTGGGCAGCACCCTGGGGGCTGGCGTGTACATCGTGACTGGTGAATTGGCCAAAGTGAGAGCTGGACCAGCGACCGTCATCTGCTTCCTGGTGGCCGCCCTGTCCTGTGTGATGTCTAGTCTCTGCTTTGCTGAGTTTGGGGCCCGGGTGCCACGCTCTGGTACTGCGTATCTCTACATATATGTCACTGTGGGACAATTGTGTGCCTTCATCATTGGCTGGAACCTCATCCTGACCTATGTCATTGGTGAGATGGTGGGGAGGGGGAAGGTGTGTGGCTTAAGATCAGGAGATAGGAGGTGGGGTTTAGATCTTCACTCCTTCATGAGAACCTTATTATGGAGTGAAAACTCCAAAATGTCATTCTACTGAGCTCTCTTATTTTTCTTAAATGATGGACAAAAACTTAGAGGAAAGATAACTATAGGGAGTAGGGGAGAAGGGAGGCTGGTCCAACAAGCTCATCCCTTTATTGTTTTAAAGCCTTCGCTCAGCTGTTGGATTCATGGGATTTTCTTTTACATCTAGATTTAAAATTTCAACCCTCACCTTCCAGCTCTTCTGGCCCTAAAGTTCTGTTATATTTTTCCATGTAACACTGATCTCCTAGAATATTAATTAGTTGACTTATTTTGTGGATCATCTGGGTCTGCCCTCCCCAACCAAGGAAAAGAGAGTCTTTGAGATTAAGCATTTTGCTTGGAGTCCCCTCCCCTCAAAATATATCCCATATTAGAAATTGATTTATGTTTGTTAATGAATATTCCTTCTTCTGTTGCTGCAGCCACCTCCAGTGTGTCCAGGGCCTGGAGCTATGTCTTTGACAACCTAATTGGGAGCCACATCTCTCAGGCGTTACAGGAAACTTTCTCTTCGCAAATGCCCTACTTCTTGGCCAGGTATCCAGATTTTTTCGCCCTAGGCCTGGTACTGCTGCTAACAGGTGAGAAGGAGTCCATGATAGGATATGGAGAGTGGGGTATTGAGGGGAAATTGGGGTGAGAAAGCCTTGGGATGGAAGAATGGTGGGGGATTATGACTGAAAAGAAGCATCTGGGATATGAGAAACAGGAAGGCCAGACACAGACCATTCTTTCCCTTTCTTGGTATTATTGACAATTTGGGCTGGATTATTCATAGATTTAGAGGTGTGCATTTCAGAGTTTTAAAATAATCTTCGTTGGATGTTTAGTAGCATCTCTGGGAAAATTAGAATATCTCCAGACATTGTCACATGTCACATGGTGGACAAATCATTCCAGCTGAGAATCATTTACTTAGACCATAAGTTTCTTCTCTGTACTGATACCAAAGATGTGATTGCTGTTGGTGGTTTTTTTAATAAAAATGTATATTAAAAATTTATTTATTTATCTGGCTGCAATGGGAATTAGTTGTGGCACACAGACTTTCTATTTGTGGCTCCAAAGTGCATGGGCTCAGTAGTTGGGACTCGAAGGCTTGGCTGCTCCCAGGGGTGTGGGATATTAGTTCCCTGACAAGGGATCAAACCCACAGATTGCATTGTAAGGCGAATTCTTAAACACTAGGCCACAAGAGAAGTCCCCAAAGATGTGTTTTTAATTGAGAGGAAATTAAAATAACATAAAATAAAACATTTTATTATTTTCCCCAGCTTTACTGAGATGCAGAGACAACACAGTATAAATTTAAGATGTACATGAGATGATTTGGTAGAAGTTTACATTATGAGAGGGTTACCACAGTCAGAAATTGACCATCTGAAACTGTACAATTCAGTGGGAGTTAGTACATTCATAAGGTTGTGTAACCATCACCTCCATCTGGTTCCAAACATTTTCACCACCCCAAAAGGACACCTTGTATCCACTGAGCAGTCACTGTCCATCGGTCCATCACCATCAGTGCCCTAACTCCCAGATACCACTAGTCTGCTTTCTGTATCTATGGACTTAGTATTTTATATGCTTCATATTCCATCTTTCCCTCAGGACTGCAGGTTCTGGGAGCTCGTGAGTCAGCCCTGGTTAATAAAGTGTTCACAGGCATCAACATTTTGGTCCTCAGCTTCATCATCGTCTCTGGCTTTATTAAGGGAGACCTGCACAACTGGCAGCTCACAGAACAGGACTACACATTGAATACATCTGGATCCAGTGATACCTCTAGGTTAGAAGGGTTCTCTTGGTCATAGTAATGCTTGTGGGAGTGCTGATACAGGAATATGGTGGAGACTAGAGATAAATGGGCAGATGGATCCAGGTGATGGGGTACTGGGGCCTAGGACTTGAGGTACTAAGGGAGGAGTCCAGTAGAGATGGCTGAACTCATCTCACCCACCTTCCTCTTCATTCCTTCTTTCACTGTAGCTTGGGTCCTTTGGGTTCTGGAGGGTTTGTACCCTTTGATTATGAAGGGATTCTCCATGGAGCAGCTACATGTTTCTACGCATTTCTTGGATTTGATTCCATTGCCACTAGAGGTAACATGGTCATTGTGTGTCTCATCAGGGGTGTGGGCACATTTTGGGCTGCCCTTGGGTGTAAGGGTCAGTAGAAGGTTAGGCTACCTTTGCACATCAAGAGGGAATTTGATTCTGTGATTTCACCTCAGTGTGTTTTCCTGACCCGGAACTTCCACTCTCCCTGTAGGGGAAGAAGCTCTAAATCCTGATCGTTCCATCCCCTTGGGCATCATGATCACGCTCTTCATCTGTTTTTTGGTGTATTTTGGTGTCTCGGCATCACTCACCCTCATGGTGCCCTACTACCTGATTCACCCTGAGAGCCCCTTTCCACAAGCTTTTCTCCACGTTGGCTGGGATGCTGCCAGATATGTTGTAATTGTTGGAGCCCTCTGTGCTCTTACATCCAGGTCAGTGTCTTGGTTTTCTCCCTATCCACTGTCAGATGCTCCAGTATCCCAGCCCTTGGGATTAAGAGACAAGAGGGAAGGACACCTTGACCCCTGGAGACTAGGGAGTGGATGCCCTGGTCTCTCCTGTTTCTTCACATCCTCACACGTGTCCCCATTTTCTCTCCCAGCCTCCTGGGTATCATGTTCACCATGCCTCGGCTGATCTGTGCAATGGCAAAGGACGGGCTCCTTTTCCGGAGACTTGCCTGGATCCATGATCGCACAGGCACCCCCGTCATGGCCATCATGGCTTCTGGGAACCTCGCAGGTAAATAAACAAAACCCACTCCATCTTTGATCAACTTCCTTGTCTTGCATTGTCCAGTGGCTTCTCACTGTCTCCCCCCGACCTTGTTCCTGCCCTCATTCTAGGGATCATGGCATTACTTTTTGAGTTCAGGGATCTTGTGGACCTTGTGTCAATTGGGACCCTGCTTGTTTACTCCCTGGTGGCTCTTTCTGGTCTTGTCCTCAGGTGAGACTCCACTACATCTTGACTGGGGGCCATGGACTCATGGGGATTGATAGGGAGGAAATCTTCTGCCTTCATGCTGTCTTCTAAATGTCCTGCTCTGCTTAATGCAAGACTGATGTGGAATAGGCTGTGTGATGTTGGAAGAGTAGGGGCTGCTGTTAATATTGCTTTAATATCTCTAATTAAGGTACCAGCAAGATCAGAATTTAATCAAGCAGGAGAAAACCGAGGAGAAAACTGAGATGAAGCCTGATGTTGAAGGAAGTCCTTTGGAATCTGTACCTGAAAGAGGAACATCAAACATTCTGAAGAGTCTGTGTGGCCCTATCAACACCACCCCCACCCAGAAATCTGGCCAAATTGTCTATGGATGTGCCTTCCTGCTTGGTGAGCAGTGGGACTTCTCTTTGGATATACTCTGAAACTGACAAGACAGAGTGGGACTCTGTGTCTTTGTCAGCAGAGGAGGAGTCTTGGAGATATGATGGCCCTTTCTGATGTGGGCAGCCTGGGGAGGGGTGTGACCCGAGATCCTGACGTCTTTGGCTTCCGGGTCCAGCCTGTTTTCCTCCACCTTGACCCCTGCAGTTCTCCTGCTGACCGTCCTGAGCCTGATCCTGGCCCAGTGGCCCAGCCAGGTGTTCTCTGGAGACCCCGCGCTCACAGCACTGGCTGTGCTGCTGGTGCTGCTCATCACTGGGGTCACAGTGATCATCTGGATGCAGCCCCAGAGCCCCACTCACCTTTATTTTAAGGTAGGTGACCTATGTGCCCAACTATCCACCTCGAGTGAATGAAGCCTGCATTCTTCATGGCCTAAACATCATTTGCTGGCCCATGAAAGAAGGGAAGTTGTTAAAATAAATGGACCCTTCCCTGATCCACAGTCAGTGCTTCACATACACAATCTCAGTAGGCACTGAGCACACAGCCTGAGTAGGTTTGGACTCTTCCCACAACTGTGGGGTAGGGTCTCCCTCTCAGACGTCTGGGCTGTGTCCAGGGATGAACTGACTCTGCCCACAGGTCCCTGCTCTGCCTGTCCTCCCCCTGGTGAGCATCTTTCTGAACATTTACCTGATGATGCAGATGACCTCTGGGGCCTGGGCCCAGTTTGGCATCTGGATGGTGATTGGTAAGTGACTTCCTGGGATAAAGAGTCTACTTGAGTGACTGAACCCAAACTGAATACCCCCAAACTGTCTTGGATGCCATAATAGGAGCATTGTTGGGCAGTTGTAAGTGGGGAGAGTACCTACTTTTCCTTCTCATTGTCTCATTTCCCTCCTAGGATTTGCCATATACTTTGGATATGGGATCCGACACAGCCTGGAGGAGAATGATGAGCCACAGCCACCAGCCTCCACCTCCCAGACTCTTGACAAAAACATATCAGGTCACAAATCATCTTAGCCACAGAAAGTAGATGCTATGTGGAATCCCTCCATGCACTGGCAGATCTGCTGGTTCAAGGGACACTGTGAGTCTCTATGGCCTGTGAAGGTGAAATGCATTTACTGCTGTGTATTTATTGCTAGTGTACAAAATGACTTGAATGTTTTACAATTTTTACACAAGTTTTAAAAGCATAATATACATCTAGACAAGTGCATGCTTTGTAAGTCAGCAACAAGGTGAATGTTCACAAAGAAAGTATACTAGCATAATCAGCAACTAGAGGAAGAAACAAAATATTCACCTTCACATAAGAAGCATGTTCCTGCGCCTAATTTCAGCAGAAACACAGAGATCACAGAGACTGAAACTTGGAAAGGAAATACAGGCAACTTACACATTTTGTCAAGAGCTATACTTTACGTATTAAGACACAAATAGGTTGGAAGTAAAGGCAAGGGAAGAGATATATTGTGGAAACAGTAATACCAGGAAGCCAAGGTAGCCATGTTAATACCAAACAGAGTAGACTTTAAGAAAAAGAGAATAATTACTTATAAATTAGATAATTTCATACCAATAAAAGGAAATGGCCTTTTTATCTCTTTCCCCAACTTTACTGAGTTATAGTGTAGTGTGGTGGCTTAGCTGCTAAGTCGCATTAGACTTTTTGTGACCTCATGGGCTATAGCCCACCAGGTTTCTCTGTTCATGGGGATTCTTCAAGGCAATAATACTGGAGTGGGTTGCCATTTCCATCTTCAAGGAATCTTCCAGCCTCAAGGATCAAACTCGTGTCTCCTGCATTGCAGGTGGATTCTTAACTGACGGAGCCACCAGGGAAGCCAGTCACATACTCTTAGAGTTACACAATAGAGTTGATGGGGAAAAGTTCTTTATTGAAAAAAAGACTCCTATTTTGCCGGAGGAGAGAGAAGTGAGTGGGGAGTAATGGTTGGTTGATAATGGTTACAGTTGCATAGAACTAAAAGGAAGTGAAATTGGAGAGACAAGGTTGCAAGGTGTTGCTGCAGAATTAATGTTTAAATTGGGCTTACGGACATTGAAGACATTGGTAATAATGAAGCAGAGGACTGCTGGTGGGAATGAAGAGCTGATGTAGAGTGAACGACAGATGGAGGCCAAGGTACTGAGTACAAGTTATTAGATTAATTTAAAAGCGGATGAGGTGAACAGAATTAGGACATACAATAGCCTACAAGTTCTGATTACAGGCCTAGAAAGCAGTTCGTGGACACTGATTCTGTTGAGTAAAACTTTGATGGAGGAGGCTGACCTCACCTGATTGCTCCTCCTCCCTCACTGCTGGGGGACAACCAGGTGTCCTGTGCTGCCCAGTGCTCCGTAACAGGCAACGCAGAACACTGTCCATGAGAGAGTCTTGATGAGAAGTTGAATCAGAATGTACTCAAGCTTCTAGATCAACTGCTAGTTCATAGAAGACGTAAAAGTTTCAGCCAAAAACGCTACTAGCCAAAACCAGAATGTGGACAATTTTCCAGCAAGGAAAAATGATGCACTTTCTGTAATAATTAAATTATATGACCCAAAGTGGAGAGGTACATACCTTGGAGATTTGGTTCCAAACCACTGCAATAAGGAAAACTGGATATAAAGAGAGTCACACAATTCTTTGTTTTTCTAGTGCATATAAGTTATTTTATACTACACTGTAGTCTGTTCAGTGTGCTATAGCATTGTCTTTAATTAAACAATGTATATACCTTATTTTTAAAGATGTTATTCCTAAGAAATGCTTACCATCATCTGATGACTCAAGGTTGTCACAAGGCTTCAATTATAAAAAAAAAAAGTAAAAAATGCAGTATTTGCAAAGCACAACAAAAAACCTTATATCTGTAAATATATATATACCTTTATATTCAATTTATATGCAATTAATATTCACACAAGTATTAACATTCATAAATGTGTGTCTATGTAAAGTATTCATATTAAAACAGGACATAATGTATAGAATTTTAGAATTGGGCAAATTAATTAAAATGCAGTAATCAACATAGATGTGTATATACTGATGGAGAAATGCTTTATAGATGTGTGTGTGTGGGTGTGGGTGTGGGCACAGTCACTCACGTCTGACTCTTTGTGATATGGACAGTAGCCCTCCAGGCTCCTCTGTCCCTGGGACTCTCCAGGCAAGAATACTGGGGTGGGTTGCCATTTCCTTCTCCAGGGGATCTTCCCAACCCAGCGATCAAACACACATCTCCTGCATTGGCAAGTGGATTCTTTACCACAGGCCCATGTGGGAAGCCATTTTATAGATTATACATTCGATCCATCATCTTGGTTTCCTGTATAATCATTTGTACGTGCAGTTTTGGCCACAGACTTTAAGCAGATGGGGATATATGTCATGAGAAATTTAATAGCTAGGGAAAGGATAATAATATTAAAACAATAATCATCTATAAAGCAGTGTGGAAAATTTGCCTAGTCCCAAGGGGAACCAACTAATCAGGTCATTGAAAGGGGCAGTCTGTGGTACATTTTGCAACGTTTTACCCCTTGGAAAATTTTTTCCATGTGTGTCTCAATGTCTTCTGAGGTAGCAATGTAAGTCAAAGAAGTCATGTGAGTAATAGTATAATGCCTTCTTGTTTGGCCAGTAGAAAATCTAGGGCAATTCGATTCTCTAAAACCTACTTTGGCTGAGGATTTTAGGTATATCTGTTGTGCTACAATTCCTTTTGTGGTTTCTTCAGTTATTTGAGCAATGGTGGCTTATAGATTTCTACATATATTTCTGTCTACATATACCCTTGCGCTAGGAACCAAGATTCCCAAAGACTTTGCCACCAGCTGTCTTGGTATCCTGCTAACATGGACCTCTTGACTCTGTAATGGGGAGGTAACATAATGACCCAATACCATAAACCTACTTGCCAGTTATTGAGACATACCTTGGGAAGATGGATTAGTTCCCGTACCACATAAGATGACAAAACCCAGGAGAACAGAAGGCAGATTTGGACAAACGGGGACCCTCATATACTGTTGTTGGGAATGTAAATTTGTGCTATAAAAAAACAATATGGAGGTTTCTCACAAAACTAAAAATAGAGCTACCATCTGACCCAGCAAGTCCACTCCTGGGTATATATCCAATAAAAACAAAAATACTAATCTGAAAAGATGCATGCCCTTCAACATCCATAGCAGCATTATTCACAATTGCCAACAAATGGAAGCAGCCTAAGTATCCATCACCAGATGAACAGAGAGGGCTTCCCTGGTGGTCCATCTGCCTTCCAGTGCAGGGTCCACAGATGTATGATGCCTAGTCCAGGAAGATCCTACATGCCGTGGGGAAACGAAGCCTGTGAACCACAGCAGCTGAACCCGCATCCTGCAACTACTGAAGCCCTGGCAGCTGGAACCATGCTCTGCAACAAGAGAAACCCCACAATGAGAAGCTTGTTCACTGCAACTAGAAAGTAGCCCCTACTTGCTAAAACTAGAAAAAGCCCACGTGCAACAAGGAAGACCCAGCACAGCAAAAAGTAATGTAAATAAATAATTTTTAAAAAAGAAAAAGTCATATGAATGGATAAAGAAGATGTCATATATTTATATATGTGTGTGTGTGTGTGTGTGTGTGTGTGTATATATATACATACAATGATATACTACTCAGCCAGAAAAAGAACTAAAACTCTCCACAATAGCTTAATCTACTTCACTCCCTCTTGTGTGATTGGCTTTAAAAAACAATCCTGTAAATCAACTATACCTCAGTTTTTAAAGAAGTTAATGTAAGAGTCAACTACTTATATTTAAGACCCATGTTGCTGGTTTGTGCTCAGTGTTTTAGCCCGTGGGTCATTTGGTGGGGATCAGAATCTAGTCAACCGTTTACCAGTACCACCATCACCCCCTCACCACTCCACCTCCTTCTCCCGGGTTTTCCTTCATGAGGAGCAGAGCGCCTGACCTCTCACATCAAGTATCACTTCTCTGCCTCTGTGCTTGGCCCTTCCAGCAACAGAACTCCTTGAGGAAGACCAAGTCACATCCCCTTTATTCCCGCCCATCAACTGCTCAAGACTCAACAAAGCACGGTGCTTGTTCAATGTTTGCGTTGCTTGAACTGACATCAGAGGTGTTAAGCTGCCTTCTCCTGGTTGGGACACAGCTGAGCTCAAAGGCCCCCACACTGGGGTGTCTCAGGTCGGGGACAGACCGGGGAGTCAGGTCATGTAAGAGGACTGGGAAGGAGCAGGCTTGAGTGGGGTCCTGAGCCTTACAGCCGCATTTCCCAGGCTCCTTGGTCATCAAGTGAGTTCAAGTATCCACAGAAATGATCAATGAAAAGTACATAACTGAAATAGGAAAGAGTTTTCTTTCAGCCAAACTGTGAGGACGGCAGCAAGGGAGACAGTGTCCCTATAGCTCTGAGGATCTGCTCTGCTGAAGCGTGGTGTCCAGCACAGTCTTCTACCTCTTCCAAGCAGAGGACATACATCACACGCAACAGGGTGTATTCTGTCAAGATTTCAAAAGAGACAGACCCAGTACATAGCAAGATAGCAGCTCCCTGGTGTCTGGGGAGGGAACCTTATCTCCCAGAGGGTGCTAACACTGATGCCACGAGGAGGGAGTTGCTCTCCTTATCTTCAAAACAGACTCTTTACCTCAGTTGTTCAAGAAGATGTGCTGTGAGGGTTTAGTTCACACAAAGTCTAGGCTGAATCATGTATTCTAAGTCAAAACGACTTCCCCATACCTCAGTATGTGAGCATCTTCTCCATCTCAAGCAGATAAAAATCTTGGAACTGTATGATTCAGTGATTCTCCCTCTGATCATGTACTCAGAAGAATTGAATGCACACTCTGGAAGAGACATTTGCAAATTCCTGTTCCCAGCATTTTTGGCAATAACTAAAGCACAAGAGCAGCCCAAGTTTTCCATCGATCAGAGAATGGATAAGCCAGTATGGTAGGTACCCACAGAAGAGTATTGTTCACCATTGAAAAGAAAGGGACTTCTACCACAAGATACCATAGGGGTGACCTTGTGGACATCTTACTAGGTAAAGTAAGCCCGACAGGAAAGGAGAAATACTGAATGACTCCACTTAAAATGAAGTACCTGGAGTGGTCAGATTCATAGAGGCAGAATGTAGAAGGGTAACTGCCAGGAACTGTGGACGGGAAATGGTAATTACTGTTGAATGGAGCAGACTTGATGTTTTTGCAAGATGAAAACCTTCTGAAGTTTGCGCAAAATTTGAGGATACTTAACACAACCGACCTGCAGACTTAAAACTGGCTAAAATGGTCAATGTTGCATTATGAGTATTTTACACATAAAAAAACCTCTCAGCACCACCCCCGCCCCGAGGGTAACCACAGAAGAGTCAGGGCTGATAGTAACACTGCTCCCACCGGCCCAGCCCCATCTCCACCCCAACAGCCCAGGGGTGAGGACTGTCTTCCATGCTCAGGACTCCCTGCTTCGTTCTTGGAGATGTCTCAGCTCCAGCCCCGCATGGCTTAACCTGGCCTACCTGACTGACCCAGTGCTCCAGGCTCTGCTCCAGCGATCCAGTAAGTCTCGGGTCACTCTCTTGTGTGGGAGAGTGAGCGCTGAGTCCACATCCTCCCAAAGAGACCCCTGCAACCCCAGAGTGCAGGAGGGCCAGCCCAGCTCCAGCCTGGGGGTGGAGAAACCCATTTTCCAGATGAAAGCAGAAGAAGCTGAGAGCTGTTGTGTTTGTGTGAGAAGAGGTGGGGAGAGGGGGACTGGATCAAGCCTAGAGGTTGTGAAACTCTTTTTAGACTCTTTAATATAGAAATAATAGACTGAGGACCTGGAGGAAGACTTGCCACTGAGAGAGGACATTTTGGAGGTTTTGCTGCCTGGAAGAGGGGTCTCTGGAGTTCCACTCCTAGATCTTTATCGAAGATTTGAAAAGAGTTAAATTAGGGCCATGGGGATGGCGAAGGTCACCGCACCTCTGATCTTCGCCGTCTCGGTGGCTACCATAGGCTCTTTCCAGTTTGGCTACAACTCTGGAGTCATCAACGCTCCTGAAGCAATCATAAAGGACTTTCTCAATTACGCTTTGGAAAAGCGGTCAGAAACCCCCCTGTCCAGCGTGCTCCTCACGTTCCTGTGGTCCCTGTCCGTGGCCATCTTCTCCGTGGGTGGGATGATCGGTTCCCTCTCGGTCGGACTCTTTGTCAACCGATTTGGCAGGCGCAATTCAATGTTTATTGTCAACCTGTTGGCCATAGCTGGCGGCTGCCTTATGGGATTCTGCAAAATAGCAGAGTCGGTTGAAATGCTGATTGTGGGCCGACTGGTTATCGGCCTCTTCTGCGGACTCTGCACAGGATTCGTGCCCATGTACATTGGAGAGATCTCTCCCACTGCCCTGCGGGGTGCCTTTGGTACTCTCAACCAGCTAGGCATCGTTATTGGAATTCTGGTGGCCCAGATCTTTGGTCTGAAAGTCATCTTGGGGACTGAAGAGCTCTGGCCTCTGCTCCTGGGCTTCAGCATCATACCAGCCATCATCCAGTGCGCTGCCCTTCCATTTTGCCCTGAAAGTCCTAGATTCTTGCTCATTAACAGAAAGGAGGAGGAGAAGGCAAAAGTGATCCTCCAGAGGCTCTGGGGCACTGAGGACGTGGCTTGGGACATCCGGGAGATGCAGGATGAGAGTGTGCGGATGTCGCAGGAGAAGCAAGTCACGGTGTCAGAGCTCTTCCGTGCCCCCAACTACCGGCAACCCATCATTATCTCCATCATGCTCCAGCTCTCCCAGCAGCTCTCTGGGATCAACACGGTGATCTACTACTCGACAGGAATCTTCAAACATGCAGGTGTCCAGGAGCCAGTCTATGCCACCATCAGCACAGGTGTGGTCAACACCATCTTCACCGTGGTGTCTGTGTTCTTGGTGGAAAGGGCTGGGAGGAGGACTCTACACCTGACTGGCCTCGGAGGGATGGCTTTCTGTTCCATCCTCATGATGATCTCTTTGTTACTAAAGAATGATTATAGCTGGATGAGCTTTATCTGTATTGGGGCCATCCTGGTCTTCATAGCCTTCTTTGAAATTGGCCCAGGCCCCATTCCCTGGTTTATTGTGACTGAACTCTTTGGCCAGGGACCCCGCCCGGCTGCCGTGGCAGTGGCTGGTTGTTTCAACTGGACCTCCAACTTTTTGGTTGGACTGTCCTTCCCCTTGGCCACATTCTACTTAGGCCCCTACATTTTCATTATCTTCACCATCTTCCTCATTGTCTTCTGGGTCTTCACCTTCTTCGAAGTTCCTGAGACCCATGGCAGGACTTTTGAGGAAATTACACAAGCCTTTGAAGGGCAGGTGCAGACAGGAACCCCTGGTGAGAAAGACCCCATCACGGAGATGAACAGCATCCAGCCCACGACGGACTCCAACACCTAAGATGTGCCTCCTACCCACCTCCCTCCCGTCATGAAAAGCAACCTCCCCCTGAGCAAGCGGGGAGATCTCATCAAGTTGTAATTCAGGACTGTTTCTGAATGCTGCTACTCCATTCCTTTCTCATCCATACATTCGATGGACACTCAGAGGATCCCAAGGCTGGGGTTAGTCGTTGTCTTCAATGGCTTTTAAAAATTTCATCTTGGACATTCTCTTCAGCCCAGGAGAGACCAAGTAAACCTACCTTCATTTCAGGAGGGATTGGCCGCTTGGTATGTGACAACTTGACCAGCTCCTGCTCCCTTAGGTTCTAAAATTACTTCAAGGCATTTTGGGGTGTGGGCTAGAAGGTGCCATTCCTCCAACCTCAGACTCACCAGGAAGCAAGTACACTTAAGAGCAGAGGGCAGAGAGGGATTCCATAAGAGCTCCTTCTTTACTTCCGTACAGCTCTGCTGAGCAAATTAACTTGAGTTTTATTTCTTTTATCTCCTGGTGTTATTGCATAAATATTTATTTTTTTAAATATAAAGTAATTTTACCAAATAATGAAAGCATAAGGAAATTGAGGTTAGAGGGAGGTGCTTCAAGAGAGGTTATAGGGTGGAAGCTTTTATACCAAAGAGGTTAAGGTGCAATAAGAAGGGAAGAATTTAGGGAGAAAGGTCATGCATGATTGGAGGATGCATGACATGGTGTGTGAGGTTTGCATGTACCAACACGATAATGTAAAGAAAAAAAATAAATTTAAAATAAATAAATAAATAAAAATTAAGATAGTCTCTGAAAAAAAAACATTTCTATCCTACAGATAAAAACTCTCAACTTTCCCAGAAAAGTCATGTGCCTGTATAAAGAAGCTATTGGTTTCCTTTGGAACTTTTTTCTTCATTTAAGATTATATGTAGTATTACTTGAAATCTAGGATTATTGCTAAGGTGGACATTATAGTTAATAAGGGTTTATGGGTTCTAATTTTGGATGGAGTCCAGAGAAGGGATGGTTATTTCTTCAAATCCTCTCTCCCCTCACTGGACCAAGCAGCTTCTTTCTCTGTAGTGAACTCACTTAAAATATATATATATATTCCTATCACCCATCTGGTGGCAGAGTCTCCCAAGTGAGCAACCAAAAATTTTGGTTCTTGGTAGAGGTTCATTATTTCTTCAGTTTGTTGTTTAGAGGATTTTAGATGTTGATTTTTATTTGGCTTTAAGCCATAGCTTTAAAAGAACTTAGAGATGTTTATAGCTAACTTGGAATTTGTAACCTCAGGGCTGGAAGACGATTTTTTTTCCTAAACGATTATTATCCAGTTGAAGTGTTTTAATTACATGAGGGTCATCTCATGCTTGTTTATGTCTGTTTACTGTGTCAAGTTACCCTTGTTACCACATTACCATAGTGTTAGGTCAGGTGCCCCCTGTGGGACTTGGCCCCTGTAGACCACATGTGACAGTCCATGTGGACGTGTGGCAAGGCCCACACATGAGCATGAACATGTGTGCACAGTCATGAAGCAGTTCCTGGTTCTCTTGTTAGGTTCCTAAGGCCCCGGTTGGATATAATGTGTTCAGACTCATTCGTGTAAACAACACTGCCTCTGCTGGGTGGAATCTGCATCAATGGTTTTCTTTGAAACTTCAGTGTTCCATCTCATCCGGCTGCCTTTCCTTGTTGGAGAGGACAGAGAGGACTCCCTAAATGTTGAGACTGAGAGTAGAGGACTCACTCTCCACTCAGACATCAGGAGAATACAGGAAAGAGTGTGAGAGCAGGACATGATGCCCCCTGGGTGCGCTGGAAGGGCGTCACGGGGAGAGGGGGGCATTCTTAAGGGGACAATAAGCTTCTAGATCTGGGGTGGCCAAAAGGTTTGCTGAGATGGAGGGATCACGTTTGCCACAGCCCACAGCCACCTCCAGGATCATCCAGTATTTTTAGAAGTGGAGACTGGGCTCTTCATCCCTCCTTCATACATTGCTTGATCTCCCTTTCCCTCTGGGGCTTACATATTTCAAGCCCTTCAGTCAAACCCTCACCTATGACAGTATTTTGGTGCTAAGTTCTCAGCGTTCCCTCTGGTTGCTGAGGCTTTGGGTTCAAAGCCCTCAGAGCCTTGGGACGGGGCTTTGCCGCAATGGGGGACTGTCCTCAACTGCACCGCTGCCCTGACCCCTCAGACCAGTGGGCTGGCGTGGTGCAGCATGGAATTGTTCCCAGTTCTCAGTGACCAGGTTGTGAATAACTTCCAAATGGATTTTTTCTACTATTGTTAATACAGTTCTTAGTTTTGAAATAAAATTCTGAATGTACATATATAACATCACAGGCCTGTTTTTGTGTGTGTGTGTGTGTGTGTGTGTGTGTGTGTGTGTGTAAGGGGACCTTCCTCTATAACAACAAATCAGCTTTAAACACCGTGTGGCTGCTCAGTACTTGTTGTAACTAAATAAGTTTCTCACACAAGACTTTTGTACAAATGAATTTATTATGTGTTTATTATGTGCAGATAAAATGGAAAAGCCTTAGTACATTGCCTTGCCTACTTAAAAAATTATATTGCTTGCTTTCAAAAAAAAAGAAATAATAGTAAAGATTCCCCTTCTACAGGGTTTGTAATGTAAATATGAATGTCAGTCTCCTGTGTACTGCTGACCCTCTGTATCCGCGGGCTCCTTCTCTGTGGACACGGAGATGATGTAAAGGACTTGAGGACCCCCAGACTGTTATACCTCAGAGACGACTGTATGGTGATTTACACTCAATTATCATCAGGTTTGCTCCAACCCACAACTCTGTGAAGCTGGCTCTATTATCTAACACGGCAGCAAATTAGGAAATGGTAGTAACATACCACAGAGCGTAAAGTTTGCCATCTTAAAAATGTTTGTGTCCGTTGCGGTAATGCGGCCCATTTGATGCAGCATGTTTTGCTCCCCTCAATCCTCCTACACTTCCAGTAACTTTGAAACGTATTAAAAGCTTCATTTGGGTTTGTAGAAACCAAAGCTCGGAGATGGAGAGCGTGCCCCGTATCTCCTTTCATCACCTGCCCCTCACAACTGCGTTGCCCTGTGGAACTGAACTCGCAGCACCTCTCAGAACCTCCCCCTGAGGGTAACCACATAAGTGTCAAGAGCTGATAGCAACACAGCAGATGCTCCCCGCCCCCCCCAGCCCCATCCCCACCCCAACAGCCCAGGGGTGAGGGCTGTCTTCTGTGCTCAGGACTCCCTGCTTCAGTTGTTGGAGATGTCTCGGCTCCAGCCCCACACAGCTTAACCTCAGTCTCCCTGACTGACCCAGGGCTCCGGGCTCTGCTCCAAGGATCCAGGAAGTCTCGGTCACCCTCTTCTGTAGGAGGCAGGGCGCTGAGTTCACATCCTCCCAAAGAGACCTCTGCAACCCCAGAGTGCAGGGGGGTCAGCCCTGCTCCAGCCTGAGGGTGGAGAGTCCCATTTCCTAGATGAAAGCAGGAGCTGGGACTTGTCTGTGTTTGTGTGAGAAGAGGTGGGATTTGCGGGGGTAAGATCAAGCCTGCAGGCTGGGACTCTTTCTCGACTGGTGCTCAAACAATAGTGAAGATTCCCCCTTCTAAAGGGTTTGTGATGTGAATACTGATGTCAGTCTCCTGCATACTGTTGACCCTCCGTACCTGTGAGCTCCTCCTCTGTGGATACAGGGACAGCACAAATGAACTGAGAAGCCTCGGGTTTTGGTGACTGCAGAGATGACTGTGTGGTGGTTTATATTGAGTTACCGTGAGGTTTGCTACAGCGCTCTGTGAAGCACCTCTGTGAAGTTGGCTCTGTTATTTGCCATGGCAGCAATTTAGGAAAACAGGGGTAAACACCACAGAGCATAAAATTTGCCACCTTAAAATATTTTAAGCATCCAGTCCAGTACTGTGACACCTTTCAACGCAACATGCTTTCTTCTCCTCAATCCTCTTACACTTCCAGTAACTCTGAAACATAGCCTTCCCTGAGTTTACCAATCCAAAGCTCAGACATGGCAGACTTGCTCAGTGTGTCTTTTGACCAGCTGCGCCTCATCACTCCATTGCTCTGTGGAATTGGACTCCCAGGGCCAACGGCCGACGGACCTTCTTGATGGCTTTGTGTCTTACTTCCTGGGCAGATCGCAACGAGTCAGCTACGTCTAGGATGCTGCATCAGTGTGTTCGCCAGTTTGGTCAGAAGCTGGTCCACAGGCGGCCACTGGAAGCCAGAGCAGAGTCTGAGAGCCCCGAAGCTCACCTGGACACCCTCGACCTGGTGTCCTTGGGTGTGGGCAGAACGCTGGGAGCTGGCGTGTACATCCTGGTTGGTGCAGTGGCCAGAGACAGAGCTGGACCAGCGACCGTCATCTGCCTCCTGGTGGCCGGCCTGTCCTGTGTGCTGTCCAGGCTCTGCTATGCAGAGTTTGGGGCCCGGGTACCAGGCTCCAGTTCTGCGTATCTCTACAGCTACATCACCATGGGACAGCTATGCGCCTTCATCACTGGCTGGAACCTCATCCTGTCCTTGGTCATCGGTGAGACTATGGATCTGAGGAGGGTGGGGGGCTTAAGATCAGGTTCTAGGAGGTGCGGTTTAGGTCTTCACTCTTTCATGAGAATTTAATTATCCACCTTGCAGGGAGAAGTGGATAATAGTGGCAGGAAAACTCCACAACTTCATTGTTCTCAGCTCTCTCCTGCTTTCCTTAAATGGACCAAGAGCCCACAACAAAAGGGGACTCTAGGGAGTGGCTGAGAGGGAGGCATGACCCACAGGCTCATCCCCTTACTATACTGCAGTCTCTGCTCAACTGTTTCTTTCATGGAATTTTCCTTTACATCCGGGTTTAGAATTTCAAGCCACACCTTCCAGCCCTCCTGCTCCCAACTTCCTATTACATTTTCTTGAATAACATTAATCTCCTAGCATATTAAATAGTTGATCTATTTTGTGAATCATCTGGGTCTTCCCATGTCAACACATGAAAAGAAGCTCTTTGAAGTCAGGTATTTTGTTTGGGTTCCTCCAAAAAAAAACCAAACAATAGCCCATGGCCCACACTAGGAATCAGTTTATGTTTGTCAGTGAATGCTCCTTCTTCTGCCATTGCAGGCACTGCCTGTGTAGCCCGGGGCTGGAGCTCCGCCTTGGGCAGCCTGATTGGGAGCCACATCTCCCAGGGGTTACAGGGAACGCTCCCTCTGCATGTGCCCTATTTCCTGCCCACCTATGCAGACTTTGTTGCCCTGGGCTTGGTGTTGCTGCTCACAGGTGAGGGGAGTGATAGGATGGGAAGAGTGGGGTGCAGAGCAGAAGCTGAGGTGGGAAAGGCTTGGGGTGGCAAAATGATGGAGAATGAGGACTGGACAATAGGGTCTCTGATATGAAAGACAAGAAGGCCATACATAGAGCATTATTTCCCATTCTTGGTACCACTGACATTTGGGGCTCAAGCATTCATAGGTGTGGGGGTGTGCAATTTGGGTCTTATAAAAAAAAACTCATCATTCATTGGATGTTGAGTAACACCTCTGAACTTTACTCACTAGATACCAGTGACACACACCTCCTAAACTGTGAAAATCATCATGTCCCCAGTCGTTGTCAAATGTCACTTGGCGTACAAAGTCAACCCCAGCTGAGAATCATTTATTGAGACCTTACAAAGATGTGTTTTTAAGTGAGAGGAAAAGAACATAGCATAAAATTAAACATACTATTTTCCCCCAGCTTTATTGAGCTATAAATCCAACACCATACAAATTTAAGCTGATGTTGGATAGATTTGGATTTAACATGACAGTTTGGTAGAGGTATATATTGTGAGATGATTGTCACAGTAAGAAATTAACCACCTTAAAGTATCCAGGTCGGTGGGACTTGGTGCATTCACAATGTTGGGTAACAGTCACCTTCATCTGGTTCCAAACATATTTATCACCCCGAAAGGAAACACCGTACCCACTGAGCTGTCACTGTCCATTCGTCCACTGCCACTACTAACTCCATAACCCCTGACAACCACTAGTCTGCTTTCTGTGTCTATGGATTTGGCTGTTTGGGATGTCTCATATTCCATCTTTCCCACAGGAGTACTGGTCCTGGGAGCGCGTGAGTCGACCCTGCTTAACAAAGTGTTCACGATCATCAACCTCCTGGTCCTCAGCTTCGTCATCCTCTCTGGCTTCATTAAAGGAGATCTGCACAATTGGGAGCTCACAGAACAGGACTACAAACTGAACTCATCTGGATCCACTGACACTTATAGTTTGGAACGGTACTCTTGGCCATAGCCATGCTTGGGGGTGGTGGTGCAGAGCCGGAAATGCAGTGGAGACTGAAAGACCAGGGCTTCCCTGGTGGCTCAGTGGTAAAGAATCTGCCTGCCAATGCCAGAGACCTGGGTTGGGAAGATCCCCTGGAGAAGGAAATGGCCACCCACTCTGGTGTTCTCGCCTGGGCTGTCCTATGGACAGAGGAGCCTGTCGGGCTACAGTCCAGGGGGTTGCAAAAGAGTAGGGCACGACTTAGTGACAAGACAACAACAAAGAGACCTGGGCTGATGGATCCAAGTGATGAGGGTCCAGGATTTGTGGTATTAAGGCAGGAGTCCAGTAGACATGGCTCAACACATCCCACCCATGTTTTTCCTCTTTCCTTCCCCCACCACAGCTTGGACCCTCTGGGTTCCGGAGGGTTCATGCCCTTTGGCTTTGAAGGAATTCTCCACGGGGCAGCAACGTGTTTCTACGCATTTCTTGGTTTTGATTCCATTGCCACAAGAGGTAATGTGGTCACGGTGTGTCCCATCAGAGGGCTGGGCACAGTTTGGGCTGCCCTTGGATGTAGGGGTTGGTAGTAGGTTAGCCTATTCTTGAAGATTCAAGAGGGAATTTGATTTTGTGATTTTATCCCAGCATGTTTTCCTGACTCAGCATTTCCACCCTTCCTGCAGGGGAAGAAGCCCTAAATCCTCAGCGTTCCATCCCCTTTGGCATCATGATTTCTCTCTTCATCTGCTTTTTCACATATTTTGGAGTCTCAGCGGCACTCACCCTCTTGGTGCCCTACTACCAGATTCAGCCCAAGAGTCCTTTGCCACAGGCTTTTCTCCATGTTGGGTGGGGCCCTGCCAGATACACAGTGGCTGTTGGCGCCCTCTGTGCTCTTACATCCAGGTCAGTGCCGTGGTTTTCTACCCATGTACTGTCAGATGCTCGGGTATCCCAGCCCTTGGGATTGAGAGACAAGAGAGAAAGACATCTTACCCCATGTCGACTAGGGGTTGGATGCCCCGGTCTCTCCTGTTTCTCCATGTCCTCTACCATGTCCCCATTTCCTCTCGCAGCCTCCTGGGTACCATGTTCACCATGCCTCGGTTGATCTGCACAATGGCAGAGGACGGGCTCCTTTTCCGGGGACTTGCCCAGATCTATGATCGCACAGGCACCCCTGTCACGGCCATCGTGGCTTCTGGAAGCACTGCAGGTGAATAAAAGGAACCTATTCCTTCTCTGAAGCAACTTCCCACACTTGCAGCTTTACTCACTCTCTCCCCTCCCGACCTCGTCTGTGCCATCACTCCAGCGGTCATGGCGTTACTCTTCGAGCTCACAGATCTTGTGGACCTCGTATCTGTTGGGACCCTGCTTGCTTATTCCCTGGTGGTTTTTGCTGTGCTTGTCCTCAGGTGAGACCCCACTACACCTTGACTGGGGGCTTTGGGCTCTTGGAGATGGATGGGGAGGTAATCGTCTTCTGCCTTCTTGCTACTTTCTAAATGTCCCAGTGGGCTTAGCTGGGAATAGATAGATTGTCCAATGTTGGATGAGAGGAGCCACTGTTATTATTGCTGTAATACCTCTAACTCAGATACCAGCCAGATCAGATCTTAAGCAAGAAGGAGAAAACAGAAGACAAAATTGAGATGAAGTCTGAAGTTGAAGGAAGTCCTTTGGACTCTGGACCTGAAGCAGGAACCTCAAACCTTCTAAAGAGTCTGTGGTTCACTACCAGCACCATCCCCACCCAGAAATCTGGGCAGATTGTCTATGGATGTGCCTCCCTACTTGGTGAGCAGTGGGATTTCTTTTTGATGGTATTCTCAAATTGGCAGGGTAGGGTGGAAATGTATCTTTTTCACTGATGAGGACACTTGGAGATATCATGGCCCCTCCTGATGTGGGCAGCCTGGGGAAGGATGTGACTCAAGATCCTGACATCGTTGTCTTCTGGGTCCAGCCTGTTTTCTTCCTCCTTGACCCCTGCAGTTCTCCTGCTGATAACCCTGAGCCTGATCCTGGCCCAGTGGCCCAGCCAGGTGTTCTCTGGAGACCCCGCGCTCACAGCACTGGCTGTGCTGCTGGTGCTGCTCATCACTGGGGTCACAGTCATCATCTGGAGGCAGCCCCAGGACCCCATTTATCTTTATTTTAAGGTAGGTGACCTTATGTGCCCAAACTGTCCACCTTGAGTTTATGAAGTCTGCATGCTTTGAGATCTAAACATCCTTTGCTGGACCAGGGAAGAAGGAGAAGGGCACAGAAGGGTTTCCTTACCGAAACCATTGGACTCTTCCCTGATCCACACTCAATGCTTTACAAATCCAATATAAGAGGCACGGAACACATCCCCAGTAATAATGGAGTCTCCCACCCACATGGGGTCGGGTCTCCCTCTCAGACGTCTGGGGTGTGCTCAGGGATGAACTGACTCTGCCCACAGGTCCCTGCTCTGCCTGTCCTCCCACTGGTGAGCATCTTTGTGAATGTTTACTTGATGATGCAGATGACCTTGGGGACCTGGGCCCTATTTGGCATCTGGGCAGCAATTGGTAAGAGGCTTCCTTGGAAAATGGGACCCCTTGAGTGACTGAACCTAATCCTTTTCCTACCATCTCTTCCTAAACTGTGTCATATGCCATAATAGGAAGCCTATTGGGCATTTATAAGGGGGGAGAGCACCTACTTTGCCTTCTCATCATCTCATTTCCCCTACTAGGATCTGTCATAACTTTGGATATGGGATCCGACACAGCTTGAAGGAGAACAATGAACAACAGCCACCAGACTCCACCTCCCAGACTCTTGACAAAAACATCCCTGGTGCTGAGTCATCTTAACCGCAGGAAGTAGATGCTGTGTGGAATCCCCCCATGTCCTGGAGGATCTGCTGGTTTAAGGACACTCTGAGCCTCTACAGAGTATGAATGTGGGATGCATTTACAGCCATGAATTTTTTGCCAAAGGACAAAGCGACTTTAATACTGTACATTTTTTTGGCTGCAGAGCATAGCTTGCAAGAACTTAGTTCCCCAACCAGAGACTGAGCCCCGGGGCCACAGGACTGAAATCACCAAGTCCTAACCACTGGACCTCTAGGGAATTCCTAAAGCTGTGCAATTTCTATGTAAGCTTTTTAAAATACCATGTGTATATAGAAGAATGCATGCTTCATAAGTGTGCAGCAAGGTGTTTTCACCAGGAAATTACCACAATGTAATCAGCAACCAGAGGAAGAAATAAAAATATTAACCTGCACACAGGAAACAACTGCTCAGCTGTAAAAAAAAAAAAAAAAAAAAAAGACCTGAACTCTCCACTACAGCGTCAGTCACTCCATCATGTCTTGTGTGGCTGGCTTTTAAAAAAAAATATTCAAAGTATTTTACATCAACTATTTCAATTTTTTATAGAAGTTAATCTAGCAGTCCACCACTACATCTAAGTTCCATTATGAAGGTGTATGCCCGGTGTTGTAGCACGTGGGTCACTGGATGCAGGTCGGAATCCAGTCAACCCTTCACCAGTACCCTTGCCCTCACTTCACCACTCCACTTCCTACTCCAGGTTTTCTTTCATGAGGAGCAGAGCTCCTGGCCTCCTAGATCAAGTGTTACTCCTCTGCCTGTGTGCTCAGCCCTCCCAGCAAACAGAGCTCCTTGAAGAAGGGGACCAAGTCACACCCCCTTTATCCTCTTCCATCCCTTCGTGCAAGGCTGGACTCAGGCACGACGCTCATTAAATGCTTTTGTTACTTGAATTCACATCAGAGATGTTAAGCTCTCCTTCTCCTGGTTGGGGTCCAGTGGGGTTGGGGTCCCCCCACACTGGAGTGTCTCAGATCATGTGAAGACTATGGGGAGTCAAGTAGTATCAGAGAGACGGGGTGGGAGCAGGGTTTGAGTGGGGTCCCCAGATTTATAGCCCTATCTTCGCAGGGTCCTTGATGATCATATGAATTCAAGTGTTTGTGAAAATAATCAATATAATGAGAATAAGCAAGAGTTTTATTTGAGTTAAAATGAATACGATAGCCTGAGAGACAGACTCTCAGATAGCTCTGGGGAATTGCTCCATTGAAGCACAGTTTCCAGCATCATCTTATACCCCATCCAAACAAAGAATACACATCAACCTGACAGGGTGGATTCCAACAAGATTTTCAAAGAGACAGACTAAGTACATAGTGAGGCAACAAACCGCATGCAGACATCTGGGAAGGGAACCTTATGTTCCAGGGAGTGTTAACACGGACACCATGAGAAGGCAGTCACTCATTCCTATCTTCAAAACAGATGTTCTTTACCCCAATGGTTAAAGAAGATGAGCTGTGAGGGTCTGACAGGCTGTTTTAATTCACACAAAGTTCCGGCTGAACCTAGTATAAGTCAAACTGACTTCTGCATATTTCAATATGTCAACATTTTCTCCATCACAAACAGGTAAAAATCTTAGATCCACCTGATCCAGCAATTCTACCTCTGAGGATGTACCCAGAAAAATTGAATCCACACTCTGAAAGAGACATTTGTACACCCACGTTCATAGCAGCATTCCTTACAATAAAACATGAAAGCAAACCAAGCGGCCACTGGTCAAAGCATGGCGGAGTCCATGTGGTGTGTGCCCAGTATAGAGTGCCTTCAGCATTAAAAAGGAAGGGGATTCTAACACGGGCTGCAACATGGGTGAACCTAGCGGACATCCTTCTCAGTAAAATAAGCCTGTCAGGAAAGGATGTATATTGTCTCCTTCTACTGAAAGGAGTGGTCAGAGGCATAGAGACAGGAAGTAGAAGGGTGACTGCCGGAAACTGGGAATGGCGAAGGGAGGGGATTTTGTGGAATCGGTGCAGAGTTTCAGTTTTGCCAAATGGAAAGAGTCCTGGAGTTCGGTTGCACAAAAAGTAAATGTATTTAATGTGACTGAACTGCACGCTTAAAATGATTAGTCAACTTTATGTTATGTGTATTTTACCACACAAAAAATTTCGGGACCTCCCCCGAGGGCAACCACAGAAGAGTCAAGCTGACAGCAACGCTGCAGACGCTCCCCGCCCGCCCAGCCCCCTCTGCACCCCACCAACCCAGGGGTGAGGACTGCCTTCCGTGCTCAGGACTCCCCGCTTCAGTTCCTGGAGATGTCTCAGCTCCAGCCCCGCACGGCTAAACTCAGCCCCCCTGACTGACCCAGGGCTCCAGGCTCTGCTCCAAGGATCCAGTAAGTCTCGGTCACGCTCTTCTGTGGGAGACTCCCAAAGAGATACCTCTGCAATCCTAGAATGCGGGGGGGTCAGCCCAGCTCCTGACTGAGGGTGGAGAGACCCATTTTCCAGATGAAAGCAGAAGGAGCTGGGAGCTGTGTCTGTCTCGAGGGGGAACAGGTTAGGTGTGGGAGACAGGATAAGGTCTGGAGGCTCTTTTTTTGTCTGGAGTTCAGACAATATCAAAGATTACCCACATAGAGGATTTATGATGTGCGGGCCACTTCGTTTCAGTCTCCTGTTTGCTGTTGGCACCCCATAATTGGAGGATCTTCCTCCTTGAATATGGAGGAGACCCTCAGGGAGTTGAGAACCTGCAGGTTTGGGTACCCATGGAGGAGGCCGTCATGGTGATTTATACTAAGCCACCTTGCAGTACATTATACCCAGCAACTCTATGAAGCTCACTCTAGTATTTATCATTGGCAGCAATTTTTAAAATGGTTGTTAAGATACGCATAACATAAAATTTACTACCTTAACCATTTCAGAGTGTTCAGTAAAGCATATTTACACTGTTGAGCAACCAACCTCTAGAAACCTTTTCATCTTATAAAACTGAAACTATGTTCCCATTTAACAATTACTTCTCATTCTCTTCACCAAAGCCCCAGACCAACTGCCACTCTACTTCCTGTCTCTACGAATTTGACTACTCTGGGTACTTCATGGAAGTGGTGTCATATAATATTTGTGTGTGTGTGTGTGTGTGAGTGCGTGTGTGTGTGGCTGGCTTATGTCACTTAGCTTAGCTTAACGTCCTCAAGACTCCTCAGTGTTCTAGCTTGAGTCAGAATTCCCTATGATTTCTTTAAAGGCTGCATAATATTCCACTGTACATACAGACCACACTCCTTCGTGGATGAACACTTGGTTTGCTTCCATCTTTGAGCTACAGGGAATAATGCTCTTATGAACATATGTGTACAAATATTGTACACTGTTTTGAGATACTATTTCCATTTGTTTTGGGTATACACCCATAGAGGGAATGCTGGATAATTGTTGCTTCCAGCACAGCAGGTGAGAAAGGGCCAAGTGATGAAAACACAGACACAAATAATTTGGCCAGCGGGGAGTCGGGGGGCCCCCCTGCGCTGCATGGCAGGAAGACAAAATGACTCTTTTCAGCCCACACTTTTATTGGCAGAAGTCACACAGGATCACTAGGAAACAACTGTACTGGGGAGTCTGATCAGCACACCATAAAGAGGGAGGCAAGTCAAGGCCCAGCTGTTGATCAGGAACATCTTGTTTTGTTTCCATGGAGACAGAGGCAGGGGCAGGCAGTGAAGCAGAGCAGAGCGCGCATCCCACCCCAAGAATGTCTCTTCGGCTTGCTTACTAGGACAGTCACGGGGCTGCAGTGTGCTGCACCCTTGAGTCATGGGGCAGCTTCTGGTCTCTGCTCCGCCAGGCTGCAGCAGCTCCCCCCTTTTTGTTTTGACTGCAGGGCCATCATGGCTGATAACGGACTAGTCTCAGCAAACTCTCTCACTGATCCGACGCTGAGTCTGCAGACTCTGAGAAGGAGTAAAACACAAAGAAGCATTAGTACTCGGATTCCCCATAGGCCTCCTCCGAGGCCTTTGATTACGTGTAAAGGGTTAAGGTTTTGGAAAGAATCTTCAATTTTAGTCAGAACTTCTGAGGCCAGTGAGGTGGGCTTGACTAGTAATAGTGACCTGTTCCTTGTAACACATCGCTCCCAGCTCCCTGGAGGTGACTTTTCCTTTTTAACCAAACCCCAGGTATGTGTAGCCATTATATTTAAGAGGAGTAACAGAGTGATGAGTAACATTCCAGTAGCAGACAAGCCGCCGCTGGCGAGTGCAGGCTCCATATCTGTTCCCCCACCCATAGCCGTGTGTTCTGGTTACCAGCAACTCAGATTCAGACTGGGTGTATCCGCTCTTAACTGCGTTTCCCGCATGCGGGCAGCGCTTTGTACCCAGCCAGTGACAAAGTGCTGTGTCTGCACGGCTCTACCAGGGCAGCGGTCGCGACAGCAGCAGCGGTCACTAGAGCCACAAGGGTATAAGTCAGGCCATCAGCATCCCCCGGAAGCGTCGAAGTGCAACGCGCCAGGGAATCGAGTGTCTGGATAATCAAATGCATGCTGGGCGTCGCCTCCCAAGGTGCGGTGAAGTTAACCAGAAGCCAGGCAGCGGGCATGCGTTGAAGGACTGCTCTGTATTACAGCATGATTTATGCAATGATACAGTATGCAAGATATACATGTTACATTACTTTCGTTTTTAATATAGGGATTCCCTACTAAGCACACTTGTGTGAAAGGTACATAAGTGATTCCTAAGGTCTGACTCTCAATCACTGTAAGAGTGTAGTTATCCTTGTTTTTAGAGTAATTGCCAGCAAAAATATGGACTGGATAGAAGGGGAGAGCTATCTTTCAAACATGCATGTGTAAACGACCTGATTTTTTTAGTACAGTGTCAATATATTGTATCTTAGGAGCAGACATTCCTCCTTCATGCCGAGCAATGGGACCGGAATCTTGAACAAAAGCTTGTGTTTTACTTTGCCCAGGCACAGACTGCCACTTCAAGGTTATACAGTTGCGTCCGAGGGCTCAACCATGGGGCCCCCAATCATGACTGGCAACACGAATCTGATGAGGACCAGGGACCACACCGTCCTCCCGATGCAGCCCCTGTTCGGATGCATCCCATACTTTGCCTGCTGATGGGTGGATCCCAGGACAGAGGCTACAGGTCGTGTGGTCCTGCCTTTTACAATACTTCCAGCCAATGTCGTGTCTGTTTGAGCTGTTTGATTATCACAACATTTATCCAAGTTTGAGTATGGACATTAAGGCAGTTGGAGCCACTGCCTATACCAAGTGGCAAGAAGAAGGTCAATCCAGAATAATTATACAAGGTTCCTTCTTGTGCTAAGTCTGGGGGTGCCCCGTTAAGATCAGGGAACAAGTGCGACTCGTTGGCCCAAACTGTGCAAAAGGGTCAATCCAGGTTAAGGGTCTAGCTGATGGAGGGCTTGGAACATAAGTCCAAAACAATCCAGCATCTGTCCCAGTTACCGCGGGGGAAACCAAGGCCACCATAGCCGGCAACATGGTCTCAGGGGCCTTAAGTGTGTGTGCAGGAGCAGCTGTCCGCTCTTCCGACTGAGGCTCTTCCATTGTCCCCAGGTCACAGGAGGTTCCTGATGAGTGAGTAGCCTCTGCACTTCCTGTGTCACTGTGGGACCCCACATCTCCCATTGCGTAAATGGGGGGTTCATAGTATGGCTTGATGCACATGCCTGGCATCCAACTAGAGCCTTGATCTATTGAAACACAATCATATCCTCATCCCCAGGTTGGGGGGGGGCCGGCAGGGAGGGCTGGTTCTTCCACCAGACCTGTGGGTGTTGCACTGAAGGGGTATGTGGATGGTGTTTCTCACAAGGGGTTGATTTTTGGTCATCTGTTGTGAAAAATTTAAGGTTAGGAGAGCCAAATGAAGACGTGCTGGTAGAGATTTCCCTGCTATCCCCCCTTTTTGTTTTAAAAGTTGATTTTTAAGAGCATGACGTGCTCCTTCAATGGTAGCCTGGCCAGTAGGGTTATATGGGATGTCTGCAGAGTGACTAATAGACTAGAGAGAGCAAAAGGTTTTAAAAGCTTTACTTGTGTAAGCGGGCCCATTGTCAGTTTTAAGTTTCTTTGGAATGCCCATATGAGCAAAAGCAGCTAATAAATGGCGTTGGGCATGAATGATGGTTTCACAGGGATGAGCAGAAGCCCAAAGCACGTGAGACTAAGTATCGCTAGAAACATGGAGATAGCTAAGGTGTCCAAACTCAGGAAAATGGGTCACATCAGCTCCCAGATTTTACTTGGAGTAAATTTACTTGGAACTCCGGGTGGTGCAGGTTCATAAGCACTGACTTGACAGGAAGGACAGGCTTGAGGGATTTGTGTTGCTTGGGATTTAGTAATGTTAAACTGATGTCTGAGGGAGTGGGCAGACTGCTGAAGAAGTTGATGCGACTAGTTACTGCTGCTGCGAAGTCGCTTCAGTCGTGTCCGACTCTGTGCAACCCCATAGACGGCAGCCCCCCATGCTCCCCCGTCCCTGGGACTCTCCAGGCAAGAACACTGGAGTGGGCTGCCATTTCCTTCTCCAGTGCATGAAAGTGAAAAGTGAAAGTGAAGTTGCTCAGTGGTGTCTGACTCTTAGCAACCCCGTGGACTGCAGCCTACCGGGCTCCTCCGTCCATGGGATTTTCCAGGCAAGAGGACTGAGTAGGGTGCCATTGCCTTCTCCAGACGAGACTGGTAAACCCACTTGAAAATGAGCATCGTTAAAAGATCAGCCTGAGAATCGCCAAGAGATGGGGGGAGTGAGCTCGGCTATGTGTAATAAAGAAAGGAAAGGAAGGGAATGAACAGCTTTTCGAAGTTGGAGAAATAGGAGGAATAATTCCTCAGAATTAACTTGTTTAATTTTTGTCGTCCCAATAGACTTGGTCATTCTAACAACACAGGCAGAGTCACTAACAATATTAATAGGGTCTTATCTTTAGACACAAGTATTGTAATTACTGCTACTAGCTCCACCCGCTGAGCCAAGGTATGGAAAGTAACTGGAGTTCCTTTTTCCTCAGGACCAGTAATGTCTCCTTTGCCATGGTCAGAGCCATCTGTAAAACAAGTAGGAGCGCCTGGGGTAGGCTTGGTGACTCTGGGCCACACAAAGGAAGTAAGGGAAATAAATTGTAATAATTTAGGTGCAGGAGAGTGATTGTCTAAAACGCCCACAAAATCAGCGAGGGCAACCTGCCACAATAAGCAAGTTTGTCAAAGTTGCTGTTGTTGAGTATGGTCAAATGGAACAGGGAGAGTTTGAGGATCAAAGCCTGTCAACTGGGGAGTACGTTTCCTTTCTTACATGATTAAATTAGACACGAGGGTAACGGATGTCATCAAGATTTTGCCCTCCTGAGAATGTGGGAACAACTATTCTATGATGTCAGATGTGGGCTGTTCTTGGAATAGAACTCCCACAGGGGCTTCTGGAGAAGCTACGACAATGAAGAGAATAGGATAATCATAGTGAATATGATTAAGTTGAGCATTTTGAATGGCAATATTTACTCTATCGGGTTCCTTTTTAGCTTGTAGAGCCAGAGTTCGAGGGGAGGAAAGGGCTGAGTCCCCTTTAAGAGTCTCAAAGAGGTGTTTACGTGAACTGGCAGGAATGTCCAAGGCAGGGTGCCACCAATTAATATCTCCTAAAAGCTTTTGAAAATCATTTAATGTTTTGAGATTATCATATCTTAGTGGATACTTTCTGGGGTGAAATGGTGGCGTTCTGAAACCCGATAACCTAAATAGCAAAAGGGAGCTGTTTTTTTAATTTTCTCGGGGGCTACATGTAGTCCCCATCATATAAGGTCATGTTGAACTTGGTGAAAAAGTGAGTTTAAGAGAGACTCCTCTGGGGCAGCTAAGAGTCTGTCATCCATATAGCAAAAGATGTAGGCTTGAGGATAGAGTGATCAAGCTCGCTCCAGAGTGCTAGCCACATTCAGTTGGCAGAGCATGGGACTATTCATCACCCCAAGGCAACATTTTCCATTGGTACCATTTCATGGTTAATACTGCGTATCAAAAATGCAAATTTCTCTTTGTCTTGTGGAGGTAAGGGGATTGTATAAAAACAGTCTTTAAGATCCAGAATTACAGTGGGAACCTCAGATATACAGATGACACCACCCTTATGGCAGAAAGCGAAAAAGAACTAAAGAGCCTCTTGATGAAAGTGAAAGAGGAGAGTGAAAAAGCTGGCTTAAAGCTCAACATTCAGAAAACTAAGATCATGGCATCTGGTCCCACCACTTCATGGCAAATAGGTGGGGAAACAGTGGAAACAGTGGCAGACTTTATTTTGGGGGGGGGGGCTCCAGAATCACTGCAGATGGTGACTGCAGCCATGAAATTAAAAGACACTTACTCCTTGGAAGAAAAGTTATGACCAACCTAGACAGCATATTAAAAAGCAAAGACATTACTTTGCCAACAAAGGTCCATCTAGTCAAGGCTTGCTTTTGGCACAACTCAGTATAAGTGGCAAAAAGTTGTAAATATCGGGGACCACTGAAAGCAGCTTTGGCTAACATTTTAACATCCTAAGGAGAGCATCTCCCACGCAAACAAATTTCCGATGGTTCCTGTGTTTGCGGGGAATCAGCCCCGTTCAACCTAACACTAGATTTTAGTTCCTTTAAAACCTTAATATCAAAAGTTTCATCGGTTGCAATAACCTGAGTGGGATTACTAGGGTCAGACCTGTAATTGATAGGGAAAGCAAGATGGCCCTCAGTGATCAAAGCACCCAGAGGAAGGGCGGAGGCCGTGCCTGCTGAACCTGGGTCAGCGGTTTCTGGACCCAGTGGAGGTGGTGGAAATCGCCCTCAAGCTGAGAAGGCGAAGGGGCGGAAGGACTGCCTTCTCAGATGGTCTCTCAATCTTAGAGGGTATAGGGCCATTCGTACTAGTCCCAGGTCGCAAATACCGTCACGGGCATGCGGTCCCCTCTCCTATGTGCTGTTTCTAAATTTTCTTCCACTCGATCCCAATTTTCAATGTCTAGAGTGCCTTCTTCTGGAAACCAAAATTTATATTTAACCACCTCTCTTAGCAACTGTGTCGATTGCCCCTTTCACCTGCGCTCCAGCAGTCCGGAGGAGGTGCCTCAAAAGCTGGAGATAAGGTTTCTCAGCTTTACTCAAGTCCTTCCCCACTGTTACCCTGATTTTGTAAGACAGCAAGGGACGTCCCACCCTTAGGAGTCTGAGGGCCTGGTCGCGACCCAGGCGTCTCACTTCCCACTCGCTGTCTTCTGTCTTCAGTTCAGCGTTTCCCTCGGGAGGAATCCTTCCCGACTTCAGGGCCCTATTCCGGAGCCACCTGCCCCGTCCAGCATGGTGGGTGCGGAAGGCCAGCCTCATGAGAAGACAGACACGTATAATCCGGCAAGCAGGGAGTCAGGGGGCCCTCCTGCTCTCCACGGCAGGAAGACAAAATGACTCCTTTCAGCCCGCACCTAATAATACCGTTCATTATTGCCGATAATGGCAGAGGTCCTGTGAGATCATAAGGGAATAGCTATCCTGGGGAGTCTGATCAGCGGCATCACGAAGAGGGAGGCAAGTTAAGGGCCTGCTGTTGATCAGGAACATCTTGTTTTGTTTCCGTGGAGACGAGGCAGTGGCAGGCAGTGAAGCGGAGCAGAGAGGCATCCTGCCCCCAAGAATGTCCCTTCGCTTGCTTACTAGGACAATCAGGAGCGCGCAGTTTGCCCCACCCGTCAGTCATGCGGACAGGCTCACAATATGATAGCTCTCATTATCTTAGACTTAGTTTAATACAAACCTGACTGTTCTCTCTGCTTTTTCATCTTACCAGTTCTATTTTTTTAACTTCTTTTTTTATATTGGGGTATAGCCTATTAACGATGTGGTGATAGTTCCAGGAGAATGGCAAAGGGACTCAGCCACACATATACACTTATCTCTTCTCCCCCAAACTCCCCTTCACTGCCTGCCCCTGCTCCGTCTCCATGGAAACAAAACAAGATGTTCCTGATCAACAGCAGAGCCTTAACTTGCCTCCGTCTTTATGGTACGCTGATCAAACTCCCCAGTATAGCTGTTTCCTAGAGATCTCACGGGACTTCTGCCAATAAAAGTATGGGCTGAAAGGAGTCATTTTATCCTCCTGCCATGGAGAGCAGGAGGGCCCCCTGACTCCCTCCCATCCAGGCTCCCACATGACATTGAGCAGAGTTCCCTGTGCTATACAGTAGGACCTCGCTGGCTATCCATTTTAAAATACAGCAGTGTGTACATGTCCAGCGCAAACTCCCTAACCATCCCTTCTCCCTCTAAGTTCATTCTCTAAGTCTGGGAGTTACTTTGTTTTGTAAGTTCATATGTATCATCGTTTCTTTTTAGATCTCACACATATGGGATAGTATACGGTATTTCTCCTTCTCTGTCTGACTTACTTCGATCAATATGATCACTTCTATGCCCATCTATGTTGCTGCAAATGACATTCTTTCATCCTCTTCAGTGGCTGAGAAGTATTCCATTGTATGTAGGTACCACATCCTCTTTATCCATTCCTCTGTCACTGGACATGCAGGTTGCTTCCAGGCTTTGGCTACTGCAAACAGTGCTGAAATGAACACTGAGGTGTATGTATCCTTTCAGACTGTTTTTTTTTCTCTGGATGTACTCCCAGGAGTGGGATTGCTGGGTCATATGGTAGCTCTGTTTTTAGTTGTTTAAGGAATGTCCATACTGTTCTCCATAGTAGCTGCACTAATTTACATTCCCACCAACAGTGTAGGAGGGTTCCCTTCTCTCCACACCCTCTCCAGCATGTATTATTTCTGGGATAAATCTATTTTTAATTTTTGGAGGAACACACAATACTTTCCACTGCAGCTGTAACAGTTTGCATTCCTACTCACAATGCACAGAGCTTCATCAGCAGTATTTGAACAAGAAGGAAGCGCAGGTTCAGAGAAGTAAATGACTTGTTCAAAGACACAGGGGTGTTTGAGAAGCCAAGATCCTAATCAGAGTTTCTTGGCTGTTTTGAATGCTTGCTCTGAGCCAAAATGTTAAACTTGGACTTTGGAGTATCAGGGGTGGAAGCCCCCTGATGGTGACTTGTGGTCCCTGGGTCATCCTAGCCCTGCAGAGCAGTGTAGTGAGGGGACCTCTCATGCCCCAAAGCAGCAGGAGACAGTGGTTTCTGATTCAGAATGGAGGTTAGTCCCCTCTCCCTCCAGGCAGTTGGGAGGCCACTTTGCTGTGATGCTTTGACTGAGCTGGGCTTGAGTCTGTCTCTCCCTACAAATTTCATCTCCTTCTGCCCCAAAGGAGAGTTCCTATTCCATTTTCCTCTGCAAGCAATGAAGCAGAAAGCTGGGAGATTGCAGGATCCTTGGTGAAGAAATATATGTAGTCTGAGCTCTCTGATCAGCAAGCTCCTAAAAGAGTCACTTCACACATATCAAGGAAGGAAGGAAATCATGATGGTAATAATTTCCCTCATTTTATACAGGAAAGGACAAAGATGGTATGTAGTTTGTGCAAAGTTAGACAGGTAGAACTGGATATGAACCAGCAGAGCTGGTCAATTTCAATTAAAAAATCAGCATTCTTCTCCACTCAAAGCACCCTGTAAATTAAGCATGTAATTAACGATGTGCCAGGCACCATTAGAAGCTTTTCATTCGCTAGGGGCACAAAGCTTTTCCTTCTAGGCTCTTTGCCCAGTCTAACAAGTTGACATAAGTCAGATGAACGAGTTTAATTTGCTATGTGTTGGAATCTGATAAAAACTCTAAGGCCCAAAGACATTCAAGCAATTGAAGCTTATATCTAAGAAGAAGGGGTTAGGGGCCTGGGAGTTCAAAGGACAGGAAGACAAGTCACAGGACAATGGATGGGAAGAGCAAGTGCTTGGTGAACAAACGTTTCCTGTCCAGGTCCTTTTGAGACAAAAAATTCTCTGGGAATAGCTCTCTTCCTGGCATAGGTCCCCTAATCTATACTCTTTTGAACAGTTGAGAGAGAGGCAAGGAGCTTCTCCTGAGTCTGCTGGGTCTAAATTGCCTTCAGCTCAAAACAATCCCCATGTCCAAGTGGGACATTTTGGGGAGTCATGTTCCCCTTCCTCTCACTTCTCTTGAAACAGGTCTTCTTTATGTTTGAAGAAACCAGTGCTCAGAGGCAGAGAACTTGTCTACTGGGTCCGTTTACCACCAGCTCCCCATCACTCCACCGCTTCACAGACCCGAGCTCCCAGGGCCAAGAGTGGATGGACATTCCTGATGGCTTCATGTCTTGTGTCCTCAGCAGACCAGAGCCTCCTCAGCCGTGTCTAGGATGCTGCGTTGGTCTGTTCACCGATTTGGTCAGAAGCTGGTCCGCAGGCGGCCCCTGGAGCCCAGGGAGGGGCCTGAGAGGCGCAGAGCTCCTCCGAGCACCCTCGACCTGGTGACCTTGGGTGTGGGCAAGATCCTGAGAGCTTCCATCTACATCCTGATTGGTAAGACGGTCAAGTACATAACCAGACCAGCGATCGTCATCTGCTTCTTGGTGGCCGCCTTGTTTTCTCTGCTGTCCGGGCTCTGCTACGCCGAGTTAGGGGCCCGGGTACCACGCTCCCGTTCTGTGTATCTTTACAGCTATGTCACCATGGGGCAGCTCCACGCCTTCATCACCGGCTGGAACCTCATCCTGTCCTTAGTCCTTGGTGAGATACTGTGGTAAGGATGGTGTGGGGCTTGAGATTAGGTAACTAGAAGTGGGGATCGGGGTGTCTGCTCATTCAGGAGCATTTTGTTATTGACCTTGCAGGGGGAGGTGAGTAATAGTGGCAAGAAAACCCCACAGTTTCATTCTACTCAGCTCTCTCCTTCTTTCCTCAAATAATTGGATCAAGAATCCAGAAAGAAAGGGGTCTGTAGGGAGTGGATGAGGGGGAGGCATGGCCCGCGGGCTCAACCCTTCACCATATTGAAGTCTTTGCACCGTTGTTGCCTTCACAGATATTCTCTTACACCTCGATTTAAAGATTCAACCCTCATCTTCCAGCCCTCCATTTCCTACTGCTCTGTTTTATTTTCTTAAATAACATTGATCTCCTCTTCACACAGTAAATAGTTGACCTAAATTGTGAATCACCTAGATCTTTGCTCCCCATCCCATGGTTGGTGAGGGGGGAATGTTTTCAGATTAAGCATTGTGTCTGTTTCCCCAAACTTCATCTCATGGCGCATAGTAGGGGTGCCATTAATGTCTGCTCCTTCTGCCACCACGGGCACCACCATTTTAGCCAGGGCCTGGAGCCTGGCAGCCTCTTTGGGAACCACATCTTTGACAGCCTCGTTGGGAACCACGTCTCTCAGGTGTTACAAGGAACTTTCTCTCTGCACATGCCCCACTTCCTGGCCAAGTACCCAGACTTTCTGGCCTTGGCCCTGGTGCTGCTGCTCATGGGTAAGACTGGGCCCAGGGAAGATTGTGAGGTGGAGGGGTGGGAAAGGCTGAGGGGGCTGGGAGCAGAATGGAAGGGGATTAGAGCTGAAAAGCAGCGTCTGGGATGCAAGAGACAGGAAGGCCAGTCAGCGGCCGACGTGTCCTGCCCTTGGCGACACTGACATTTTGGGCTGGGTCATTCTGGGTGTGGGGAGATGTCCTGCACATTTTAGGTTCTTTTTTTAAACATCATTGTCAGGTGTTGAGTAGCCCCCTGGCCTCTATTCACTAGATACAGGTGATTCCCACCCTTGAGACTGTCTCCAGACATTGCCAACAGTCCCTTGGGGAATTATTTTAAAATAAAGTGCGAATTATTATAAAATCATCCCCTCGTGAGAATTATTTATGTATATTGACATGTTTCTTCCTCTTTACTGAGACCAAAGACGTGTTTTTAATTGAAAGGAAATTCATAGAACATAAAGTTATCCATCTATGATTCTTTACCAACTTTACTGAAACATAATTGACATGCAACATTGATTAAGATGTGCACAGCGTCAGGATTTGGTAGACCGGCATATTGTGAGACAATGGCCGCAGTTAGAGATGAACCACCTTAAAGTGTACAAGTTGGGGGCAATTCCATTTAGGACATTCACAATGCTCTGTAACAATCGCCTCCATCTAGCTCCAAATATTTTCATCACAACAAAAAAGAAGCCCGGGGTCCATCGAGCGGTCACTCTCCATCTCCCCCATCTCGTCTGGCGGCCCCTGGTCTGCTTTCTGTGGCTCTGCACTTAGCTATCCAGGATGTCTCAGATTCCATCTTCTCTGCAGGACTGCAGATGCTGGGAGTTCCTGACTCAGCTCTGTTTAACAAAGTCTTCACAGGGATCAGCATTTCGGTTCAAAGCGTCGTCATCCTCTCTGGCTTCATTAAGGGAGTCTGCACAACTGGCAGCTCACGGAAGAGGACTACGCACTGAACACGTCTGCATCCAGTGGCGCCTCTAGGTTAGGAGGGTATCCTTGACCATCCTACTGCTCGGAGTGGGGGATGGTTTCTGCAGAGCTGGGACTATGGTGGGGACTACGGAGACCTGAACTGACAGACTCAGTTAATGGCATCTTGGAGCCCAGGACTCATGATATTAACCAAGGAGCTCAGAGATGGCTGAACAACCTCCACCGTGTTCTTCCTCTTTCCTTCTCTCACCATAGGTTGGGCCCTCTGGGTCCTGGAGGGTTTGTGCCCTTCGGCTTTGACGGGGTTCTCCACGGAGCGGTTCTACGTTTCTATGCATTTGTTGGCCTTGATGCCGTTGTCTCTAGAGGTAACCTGGGCCCTGTGTGTCCCCACCTGGGGTTCGGCCACAGCCTGGGCTGCCCTTGGGCACAGGTGTCACTCAGAGGTTAAGGAGGAAAGGGGGTTGTGTGCTTTCACCCCAGTGTGTATCCCTGACCCGATACTTCCTCCCAACCTGCAGGCGAAGAAGCCCTAAACTCTCAGCGGTCCATCCCGTTGGGCATCGCCTTCTCCATCTTCATCTGCTTCTTGGCCTATTTCAGTGTCTCGGTGTCCCTCACCCTCATCGTGCCCTACTACCAGATCCAGCCTCATGACCCCCTATCACAGACATTTCTGCACGGTGGGTGGGTTTCTGCCAGATATGTCCTGGATGTCGGCATCATTTGTGCTATTACATACAGGTCAGTATCTTGGCTTCTCCCCATCTCCTGTCAGATGCCAATCCCATCCCTTGGGATTGAGCGACCAGATGGAAAGGCACCTCACCCCATGGAGACTAGGGAGCAGATGCCCCGGTCTCTCCTGCTTCTGCACCATCTCACACATGCTCCCATTTTCTCTTCCAGACTCCACAGTGCCATGTTCCCCATGTACCAGGTGATCTACATGATGGCAGAGGACAGGCTCCTTTTCCGGGAACTTGCCCAGGTCCATGCCCACACAGGTGCCCCCATCACGGCCGGCATGTCTTCCGGAAACCTCACAGGTGAATTACCAATGCCCACTCCTTCCTTGACTGACGTTTTTAACCTGGATATTCCCGGTGGTCTCTCGCCCCCTCCTTCCACCTTGATTGTGCCCTCATTCCAGGGGTCATGGCATTGCTCTTCAAGCTCAGTGATCTTGTGGACTTCTTGTCAGTTGTGACCCTGCTTGCTTACACTCTCGTGGCCTTTTCAGTCCCTTTCCTCAGGTAAGACTCCACTACACTTTGACCGGGGGCCTTGGACTTACGGCGATGAGTCACCTTCTGCCTTCATGCTGCTTTCTAAATGTCCTTCTAGGTTTAAGATAAAAAAGTGGTGGCATAGGCTATGTAATGTTGGCTGAGTAGGGGCTGCTGTTAATATTATCTTGTTGTTGTTGTTCAGTCACTAAGTCTTGACCAGCTCTTTGCCACCCCATGGACTGCAGCACGCCAGGCTTCTCTGTCCGTCACTATCTCCTGGAGCTTGCTCAGATTCATGTCCATTGAGTCAGCCATGCCATCCAACCGTCTCATCCTCTGTCACCCACTTCTCCTCCTGCCCTCAATCTTTCCCAGCATCATGGTCTTTTCCAGTGAGTCTGCTCTTCACATCAGGTGGCCAAAGTATTAGAGCTTCAGCTTCAGCATCAGTCCCTCCAATGAATATTCGGGGTTAATTTCCTTTAGGACTGACTAGTTGGATCTCCTTGCTCAAGAGTCTTCTCCAGCACCACAGTTCAAAAGCATCAGCTCTTCAGCACTTAGTCTTCTTTATTGTCCAGCTCTCACATCCAAATGTGACTGCTGGAAAAACCATAGCTTTGACTAGACATACCTTTGTCAGCAAAGTGATGTTTCTGCTTTTTAATACACTGTCTAGGTGGGTCATAGCTATTCTTACAAGGAGCAAGTGTCTTTTGATTTCGTGGCTGCCTTCACTGACCACATTGATTTTGGAGCCCAAGAAAATGAAATCTGATACTGTTTCCACGTTTTCCCATCTATTTGCCATGAAGTGATGGGACCAGATGCCATGATCTTAGTTTTTTGAATGCTGAACTTTAAGCCAACTTTTTCACTGTCTTTTTTCACCTTCATCAAGAGGCTCTTTATCTCCTCTTCACTTTCTGCCATTAAAGTAGTATCATCTGCATATCTGAGGTTGTTGATATTTCTGCAGGCAATCTTGATTCCAGCTTGTGATTCATCAAGCCTGTCATTTCTCCTGATGTGCTCTGCATAGAAGTTAAATAAGCAAGGTGACAATAGACAGCCTTGACACACTCCTTTCCCGATTTTGAAGCAGCCCCTTGTTAATATTGCCTTAATATCTCAAATTCAGGTATCAGCCAGACCTGAAGGAGAAAACAGGGGAGGAAATTGAGACGGAGCCTGAAGCAAGTCCTTTAGACTCTGTACCTGAAGCAGGAACCTCAAACAACCTGAAGAGTCTGTGGTTCCCTCCCAGCACCACCCCCACACAGAAATCTGGTCAGATTGTCTATGGATGTGCCTTCCTGCTTGGTGAGCAGTGGGGTTTCTCTTTGGTCATATTCTGAGACTGACAGGATAAGTGTCAGTTGAGGTGTCTTGGAGATACGACGGCCCTTCCTGAGGTGGGCAGCCTGGGGAGGGGTGTGACCCGAGGTCCTGACGTCTTTGTCTTCTGGGTCCAGCCTGTTCTCCTCCTCCTTGACCCCTGCAGTTCTCCTGCTGACCGTCCTGAGCCTGATCCTGGCCCAGTGGCCCAGCCAGGTGTTCTCTGGAGACCTCGTGCTCACAGCACTGGCTGTGCTGCTGCTGCTGCTCATCACCGGGGTCACGGCCATCATCTGGAGGCAGCCCCAGGACCCCTCTCCTCTTTATTTTAAGGTAGGTGACCTTGGGAGTTCCTGGGTGGTCCAGTGGTTAGGACTCTACATTTTCACTGCCCTGAGCCCAGGCTCAATCCCTGGTCAGGGAACTAAGATCCCACAAGCCACACGGCATGCCCACCCCCTCGCCCGCAAAAAAAGTAGGTTATTATATGTCCCCAAACTGTCCACCTTGAGTGAATGAAGTCTGAAGGCTTCAAAGTCTGAACACTCTATGCCGGACCAGGGAAGGCGGGGCAGGGTGGGGGGTGGGGGAGGGGGCTTGCTAAAACAATGGACTCTTCCCTGATCCACACTCAGTGCTTTGCAAACCCACTCTCAGTAGACTCTGAGCACACAGTCTGAGTAGGACTGTCCTCCTGCCCACGGGGGTTGGGTCTCCCTCTCAGACATCTGGGTGTGCTCAGGGATGATGAACTGACTCTGCCCTCAGGTCCCTGCCCTGCCCGTCCTCCCCCTGGTGAGCATCTTTGTGAACATTTCCTCTATGATGAGGATGACCACCATGACCTGGGCCCTGTTTGGCATCTGGATGGTGATTGGTAAGTGATTTTCTGGGACAAAGAGGCTTCTTGAGGGACTGGACCCAGTCCTCTTCCTACTGCCTCACCCCTAAACTGTCAGATACCATAGCCAGAAGCCTACTGGGCATTTTAAAGTGGAGTGAGCATTTTCTTTCACTTCTCGTTGTCTCATTTCCCTACTAGGATCTGTCATATACTTTGGATATGGGATCCGACACAGCTTGGAGGAGAACAACGAGCCACAGCCACCAGCCTCCACCTCCCAGACTTGAGAAAAACATCCCTGGTGCTGAGTCATCTTAACCACAGGAAACAGATGCTGTTGGAATCCCTCCGTGCACTGGAGGGTCTGCTGGTTCAAGGGGCACTGGAGCATGAGGGTGAAATGCATTTAGAGCCACATATTCATTGCCAGCGGACAAAATGACTTTTACGTTGTTTAAGTTTTAAGTAGACCTTTAACACCATAACATACACATAGAAAAGTGTGTGCTTCATAAGTGTGCAGCAAGATGGATCTTCACAAAGTACAACAGTGTAACCAGCAACCAGAGGAGGAAATAAAATATTAACCTGGCAGATGAGAAACAACTCCTTGTACCCATTTCCAGCAAGAACACAGAGATGGGCACATGGGGAGAAAACACAGGTAACTGGGTATTGTGTCAAGAGTTGCCCTTTAAATATTAGGCCACCAATAAGTTGGAAAGGGCTATTCTGGTGGCTCAGATGGTAAAGCATCTGCCTGCAATGCAGGAGACCCGGCTTCAATCCCTGGGTCAGGAAGATCCCCTGGAGAAGGGCTTGGCAACCCACTCCACGATTCTTGCCTGGAGAATTCCACGGACAGAGGAGCCTGTCGGGCTACAGTCCATGGGGTCGCAAAGAGCTGGACACGACTGGGCGACTTTACTAAGGGGCTTTCCTGGAGGTCCAGTGGTTAAGACTCTGTGCTTCCACTGCTGGGGGCATAGGTTTGGTCTCCAGTTGGGGAACTAAGACCCCACATGTTACATAATGTGGCCAAAATAAAGTTAAACTAGAAAGATAAAAAGCTGTTGCTGCAGAACAGAATGCATGAAATCAACATCATGGACACCGAAGATGTTGGTAACGATGCAGTATTGTTTGTGAGAATGAACGGTAGCACCAGCATGAAGGGGGCACGGCAGTCGAGAAACAATATAGCAAAACTACAGATGAATTAAAAAGTAGATGCAGGAGGATTAACGGAATTAGTTGCAAGTTCTACTGAAATTACAGGGTTCAGTTTAGTCACTCAGTCGTGTCCGACTCTTTGCCACCATAGACTCCAGGCTTCCCTGTCCATCAACCACTCCTGGAGCTTGCTCAAACTCATGTCCATCGAGTCATCGATGCCATCCAACCATCTCCTCCTCTGTCGTCCCCTTCTTCTCCTGCCTTCCATCTTCCCAGCATCAGAGTCTTTTCCAATGAGTCAGTTCTTTGCATCAGGTGGCCAAAGTATTGGAGCTTCAGCTTCAGCATCCCCAGTGGCTCAGACAGGAAAGAATCTGCCTGCCACACAGCAGACCCTGGTTCGGTCCCTGAGTGGGGAGGATCCCCTGGAGGTGGAAATGGCAACCCACTCCAGTATTCTTACCTGGAGAATTCCATGGACAGTCCAGAGGAGCCTGGTGGGCTACAGTTCATGGACTTGCAAAGAGTCGGGCCAAATTACAGGGTTAGGACATAATGAATGGAGACTGGAGCTGTTGGGTGAAACTTGGGAGGAGCAGGTTGACATCACCTGGTTATCATTCCTCCCTTACTGATGTGGTACAACCAGATATCCCGGGCCATTAACACCCAATGCGCTGTGATAGGCAATGCAGAACACTGCCCATGAAAGAGACTTGATAAAAGCTGAACCAGAGGGTAATCAAGTTTCTAGATCAGCCGACAGCTCATGGCAGACGAGGGGGATAGATTTAGATTTCAACTGAGAACACAGTCAGTCAGCCAAAACCAGAGTGTGGGAAAATGGTATACTCTCTATAGCAATCAAATAATATGACCCAAAGTGGAGAGTTAACACAGGCGTACCCTGGAGATATTGCTGGTTTGATTCCAGACCACCATGATAATAATATATGGCAATAAAGGGAGTCACATACAAATATTTTTGGTTTCACGGGGCGCATAAAAGCACAAAGAACCTAAAAGTACACTGCAATCTCTTCAGTGTACTATGGCATTCTGTTTAAAAAAACAATATACATCCCTTCATTTAAAAATACTTTATTGCTGGAAATTCCCCCGCAGTCCATTGGTTAGGACTCAGGGCTCTCACAGCCAGGGCCAGGTTCAATCCCCAGTCAGGGAACTAAGATCCCACAAGCTGAACAGCCCAAAACATACTTAATTGCTAAAAATGTTAACCATCGTCTGACAACCCAGTACGGCCGCGAAACTTCAATTTGCAAAAAATGCAGCATCTGCAAAGCAGAAATAAATGACACATGCCTGTAACGGTGTACTGTGTATACATATTAAACTATATGTGTAATTAATACACATAAACTCTGTACTCCTGTAAAATATTACGTATAAAAACATATATTTTAAAGTTCATCATTGATCTAAAATTTGCTATATGTAGGTGTCTTTTTTTTCCCTTGGACAACGGCCTGAATTTTATTCTTGTCCCTATTTCAGCTCCAGCCAGCCAGATAGCTTTCCTGAAAACAACAGAAATTTCAAGGCCTTCCCTGGTGGTGGGCCAGTGGTTAAGACTCCACACTCACTCCCAGTGCAGGGGGCCCAGGTTTGATCCCTGGTCAGAGAGCCAGATCCCACCAGCTGCGACGAAGATTGCACGCTGAAATCTAAGAGCTCACGTGCTGCAACTAAGACCCAGGGCAGCCTGCTGAGTTTAAAAATTAAAATTTAAATGAAAAAAAAAAACCTGAAACTTTAAGTTTTTATATGTAGACTGGATAACCAACGAGGCCCAATTCTATAGCACAGACGACTATATTCGCTGTTATATGACAGGATTTCCCTGGTGGCTCAGCGGTAGAGAATCTGCTTGCGATGCAGGAAACACGAGTTCGATCCCTGGTCCAGGAAGATCCCACATGCGGTGCGGCAACTAAGCCCCTGGACCACAGCTACTGAGCCTGCGCTGTGGAGCCCGGGAGCCGCACTACTGAAGCCTTGAGCTTTGCCAGGAGAGAAGCCGCTGAGGGAGAGGCCCGCAGTGGAGGAGCAGCCCCCATTCTCTGCAACTGGAGAAAGCTTATGCAGCAACAAAGCCTCAGCGCCATCAAAGATAAATACGTATATTTTTAAAATATAGGATGACCCCAGAGAGATGGAATCGGGAGGGAGGTGGGAGGGGGGGTTCTGAAAGGGGAACACATGTATACCCATGGCGGATTCACGTCAATGTATGGCAACACCAACACGATAATATAAAGAAAAAAAATAATTAATTAATTAAAAAATAAATACGTACATGTAAAATATATATATCCTATGACAAACTGTAGTGGAAAAGGACATTTTTAAGAGACTATTTTGCTAGAGCAGAAATTAACACATTGTAAATCAATTATACTTTCATAAAAAAATAAAAGAAAAATTACAAAATATAATAAAGTTATTCTTTCATAGTTCTGGAGGCCAGACATCCAAAACCAGTGTCACCAAGCTGGAACCAAGGTGTCAGTGGGACCACACACACCCCTGGAGCTTTAGGAGAAAACCTGGTGCTTGCCTTCTCCAGCTGCCGGGAGCTGCTGGCTAGTGGCCGCCTCCTCCGTCCTCAGGCCAGCAGCGTAGCATCTTCCAGTCCGTCTCGGCCTCATTTTCTCAGCTGCCTCATTTTCTCAGCTGCCTGATATTTTCTTTACTGCCTCTCACCCCTTGCTGTCTGTATATTCTGCACACTCCAACCTCCTCTTCTTAAGAGGACCCAGTCATCATGGGTTAGTGCCGGGGTCCAGCCTCGGCGGGGTCCAGGGGTCTTGAGGGATGGGTGGCGTCAGCGGAAGAAGAACTGAGCAGAGTCGATGTGTGGTGATGGAGCAGTCTCTCTCTATTGCTGTTAGTTTTGTGGGGTGATGGAGAAGTCTCTCCAAAAGGAGATGGAGAAGTCTCTCTCAGTTTATTGTTGTTGGTTTACAGTTTTTATAGCCAAAAGACATCCCCATTACATCATTACATCACCTATCATTCTATACAATTTTGTGTTTTCTACCTCCCATAGCAACCTTATCATTGAGTTTATTCCCCAAACTATCATGAAACATTCCCTTTGCAGAAGTCAGAATTCTATGTAATTAGATTTAACAATAGTATGATTACCATTTGAATGTCTTCAGTATACTTCATTCAATCAAGATAAGTACATCAACCTAAGTAGAAAGGTTACATTTCTCTTATCAGGTACAACTATGTAGAAACTAGAGGGAAGGGCTTAAGCTTGAGACTGTTTATTCTAGTAACCTACTCCAGTTCTTACCAGAAAAGAGGAAAGAGGACAAAGAGACAGTTTAGAGAGAGGAAAGAGAACTAAGAGACAGTTTAGCAGCACCGCTTTAGCAATAAAACCCTATTAACCTTATAACTACTATAATGAATTCCTATGTCTACATTATTCTAAAGCAATCAATATCTCCAACTATGCTGGCCACAATTATAAGCATTCCTAAGTCTCTGTCAGGCCTGATTTCTTCAAGGAAGCGAGCCTCCTCTGTGGAGTGGTCAGGGGAGTGGGAGGTGGAAAGGTGACGCAAGTACGAGCCTTTCTGGTGGTGGCCTTGTCTTGACCCCCAGAGAACTCTTGGTAAACTCCCCAGTAATTAGTAGGGGGAGTAGTAATCTGTTTAAATGTCCCTTTCATTCCTCCTTAGCCCCCGGGGAAAGTGATCCACCTTCCCGGATCATCTGGTCAATAAGGTCTGGGGGGATTATCTCAGGACAAATTCTTTCCAATTGTGACTGACCTACTGAGATGAGCCAATGCTCCGAGCATGGACAGAACTTCCAAGAAAAATACCAGGGTGGGGCTTGCCCAGGATGCCCCATAAAGAAAGTCAGCTTTGCAAATACTTTCTTAGTCTTGATTGTCATCCGAGCAAGGGGGCATCCTGACGGCTCCCAGCAGGTTAGTATACCATGAAAATCACAGTGTTGTAGGTGGGTGTCTCAAGGTAAGTTACGAAGGATTTTTCAAAATGATTATCATTGGTCTGCATTGATTAGGAGGATAAAAGAGTTGCAAAAGCAGGAGATGGAGAAAATCAGGAACCTGTTATTCCACGGAATTCCTAAATGGGGGTTGTCACAGGTAGCCGGGGGTCAATGAATGTTTGTGAGCTGGACCACCAGGTGAAGAAGGCCTCTGGGGAGGTGATTAAGGTACTGTGATGCAAAGGGAAAGGCAGTGATTTCTTATCTCTGTTTTCTTCTCCAGTACCTCCGGGGAGTTCCCCATGGTTCATGCCTCAGGGACCCAGAAAACTTTGAAAACTTCTAATTATCCCTAAGGGACTAATTAACTCAATTACCTTCAAACTTATTCAAGGGAATGTGTGTAGGGACTAAAGTCATGGGGAGAGTTGTCTTTTTCCCAACCTTGTTTCTTTTCTCCCCAAGAATGGAATATGGGGACTTCCCTGGTGGTCCAGAAGCTAAGACTCTGTGCATCCCAATGCAGGAGGCCTGGGTTCAACTCCTGATCAGGGAACTACATCCTACATGCCACAGCGAAAGTTCTCCCATGCCATTACTAGGACCTGGCACAGCCAAAAAAAAAAAAGGACTATGATCAGTCTCCATAATTTAATTTTCTTTTCTCCCACTTGTTTTTCAGGAGAATGATGAGTCGGAAATAAACAAATAAACAAACAAAATCACTGGACTTAGGGAGTTGGTGTTTATTTATTCCTCTTGTGTGTCCGAGTTTTAGCTCTGTAATAATCACGAGGGTGATAATCTGTGGATAGCACTGAAGTCCCCTAGAGTGGGTGTGTGTAAATTTTCAGCCACCAAGCTCCATCTCTTTTTTTCTAAAAATAGCTCAACCAGGACGTATTTGGTGAAAAAAAATGTTTAAGTGATCAGTCAGTGGTAGCCCTTCCCTGGCAGTCCAGTGCTCAAGGCTCCACGCTTAATGCAGAGGGCTGGGGTTCAACACCCGGTCAGGGAACTAAGATCCCACATGCCGTGTGGCATGGCCAAAAAACTAGAAACTTTTTTTTAAAAAGGACTTCCTTGGTGATCCAGTAGTTGAGAGCCTGGTCAGGGATATGCCACTTGCCATGTAGTACAGCAAAATATGTATATGTATGTGAAAGTATGTTAGTCACTCAGCTGTGTCCGACTCTTTGTGACCCCATGAACTGCAGCCCATCAGGGTCCTCTGCCCATGGAATTCTCCAGGCGAGAATACTGGAGTGGGTTGCCAGTCTCTTCTCCAGGGGATCTTTCCCACCCAGGGCTCGAACCTGGGTCTCCTGCATCGCAGGCAAATTCTTTACTGTCTGAGTCACCAGGGAAGCTCTATACATATACATATAAAATCTCAGTCAGTCATCATTTGGAGGAATTGATTCTTACCAATATATTACAGAGACTGACAGCTGTCCCCTACCTATTCCTCCTGAGAATGTTCTATCTCAGTGGGCACACGGCTACTCGGAATAAAGACTACATTTCCCGGCACCCTTTGCAGGTGGGTAGGGCCACTTGAACAGGTTCTAGCCAATCAGGTGTGGGCTGCCGTGTCTCGCAGGCTTCAAGTTCATCCCTTAAAAAGAAACTTCTTCCCTTGCTCCTAGTTCTTAAACTTTGCCGACTGGAATATGGTCATAACTGGTGAGCCATCCTGCATCACACTTGCCCACAGCCTCTTCTTCACCTCCCGTTTAAACTCATTCTATGGTGTCTGGTAAGAAATCCAAAGTACAAGCCCAAGGAAGAATATTCAAGACTTTGAAACGGACTGAAAATATGACTGGGTGTCTTCAGTGAAAACAAGCACATCCATTTGGCTTATTTGATCCTTTGGGGTGTCTGGAACTTTCTAAATCTTTGAGCTATTTCCAGCCTTTCCTTTTATTTATTTGTTTATTGTTAGTTGTGTCGGGTCAGGTCTTACTTGCTCAGTGGCATGTGGGATCTTAGCTTCCTGACCAGGGATCAAACTGCTCCTTCTGCATTGGAAGGCTTGTTCTTTGCCACTGGGCCACCAGGGAAGTCCCACACTTCATCTGTCCATCTAAGAAGGACATTTCCGTTGCTTCCGTGTCTTTCTGGGCACTCATACTTGAACCCCATATTTACATGCGTTGAGTGACAACATGCATCCCAATTTTGGAAATGCTAAAGTGGAAAAAATTATGCATGCAGAAAAACTTCCCATCCAGTTAGGAAAAATTTTACAACTCAAAGTGAGTACTTAAGCCTCAGGATCAGTGCTAGCCCTCCTGCTAACTCTGTAATGTCTCACGCCTGGAGGTACTCAAGAGGCTTGAGGAAACACGAGGGAAGCTAGGAGTCAGCTTTTACATAGGAGCAGACAGAGGCTTTAATCACCTAGTGAATAGTACCTGCAAATCAGAAAGAGTTTTACCTAATTGCCCAACAGTCGACTAGGGCAAGAGAAATTTATTTAACTTGGAGCTTCCTCGGATGGGGGTAATTAAACTTTGAATTATTTCCCAAGGGGACTATGAAGAGTGGCCCTTTTTTGAGTTTTCTAGAGGGACCTCTGACCTCTGTCTCTGGGCACCAAGCCCGGCCTGGCCCGAAACGGCAGAAGGCGTCAGCAAAGCCAGCCTTGCGCCAAGAGGGGAAGCTAGCCCCCGCTGCCAATATGCTTCCTTTTTTAACTGAAATGTAGTTGGTGCACAATCCTGAGGTATGTTAGGTGTCAGCAGGTTAATTCACATGTACGTGTTTCCATATGTGTATTCTTTCATATGTTATTCTTTTTATTTATAGGATTATTACAAGACATTAACTACAGGCCACTGGGCTACACCGTAAACTTTATTCTGTGTACGTACAGTGGTGTGCATCTGCTAATCCCAAACTCCTGGTCTGTCCCTCCCTCCCTTTCCCTCTTTGGTAACCACATGTTGTTTTCTGTGTTTGTGACTCTGTTTTGAGCAGTTTATTTGCATTCTTTTTCAGATCACACATATACGTGATACCAATATAATATTTGTCTTTCCGTTTCTGCCTGACTTCGCTTACTACGAAAATCTCTAGGTCCATCCATGTTGCTACAAATGGCAATATTTCTTCCTTTTTAGTGGCTGAGGCATATTCCACTGGACACATATACCACACTTATGACATGTCAGCTGCTTCCGTGTCTTTACGGCCACTCCTTCTTGAACGCCAATAGTAAGATGCCTTCTGTGACAACATGCAACCCAATTTTGGAAATGCTAAAATTGAAAAAGAATGTGCATGTAGAAAAACTGCCCATCCAGCTAGTTTTAGGATGAATTCTGCTGTTCAGAGTGAGTACTTAAGACCCTTGGGGCCCATGCTAGCCCTCCTGATCCCCCTCTAACGCCCCACACCTGAAAGTACTCAGGAGATCTGATGAAACACGAGGGACTCTAAGCGTCAGCTTTTGCGTGTGAACAGGTGGAGGCTTAACTTATCTAGTTAAAGTACCTGAAAATCAGAAAGAATTGTATCTTCGTTGTCCAGTTCTCAATTAGGCAAGGGAATTTTTTTTTTTCAATTTTGAGCTTCCATAGATGGTGCTAATCAAATTCTGAATTATTTTCCAAGGGGACTGTGAAGAGCGCCCCTGTTTTAATTTTATACAGGGACCTCTGACCTCTGCCTCCGGGCACCAGGCCAGGACAGGCCCGAGACTGCAGAGGACCGCCGTCACCGCGAGATGGCGCTCCGACACAACAGACGCGGGCACAGCCGGGCTTGCACCACGAGGAAGGGGAATTAACCAGGTGTTTCCTGTGGGTTTTTTTTTAAAACTTAACTACAGTTGATTTATAGGGTTTCCCTGGTGGCTCCGCTGGTAACGAATCCGCCTGCAGTGTGGCAGACCTGGGTTCGATCCCTGGCTTGGGAAGATCCCCTGCGATAGGAAAGGCTACCCACTCCAGGATCCTGGCCTGGAAAATTCCAAGCACTGTATAGTCCACGGGGTTGCAAAGAGTCGGACACGACTGAGTTGATTTACTTTTATGTTCGTTTCTGGTATTCAGCAAAATGATTCAAATATAAACATAGCGACTCCTTGTTTCTGTTCCTTTTTCATTACAGGTTACTGTTACGCTATATAGTAAATCCTGTTTATCTGTTTTATATATGACTGTATCTGTTCATCCCAAACAGAGAATTTCTCCATCGTTTCCCTCTTTGGTAACCACATGTTGCTTTCTCTGTTTGTGACTCTTTTTTGTAGAGAGATTTGCATTATTTTTCAGATCACACATATATATGATACCAATATAATGTTTGTCTTTCCGTTTCTGCCTGACTTCGCTTACTATGAGTGAAAATCTCGAGGTTTAACCACGTTGCCGAAAATGACAATATTTCTTCCTTTTTAGTGGCTGAGGCATATTCCGCTGGACACATATACCACACTTATGACATTTCACCTGCTTCTGTGTCTTTACGGCCATTCCTTCTTGACCGCCAATAGTAAGATGCCTTCTGTGACAGCATGCAACCCAATTTTGGAAATGCTAAAATTGAAAAAGAATGTGCATGTAGAAAAACTGCCCATCCAGCTAGTTTTAGGAGAAATTCTGCTGTTCAGAGTGAGTACTTAAGAACCTTGGGGCCCATGCTAGCCTCCTGATCCCCCTCTAACGCCCCACACCTGAAAGTACTCAAGAGATCTGATGAAACGCGAGGGCCTCGAAGAGTCAGATTTGCATATGAGCAGTGGAGGGTTAAGTTACCTAATTAAAAGTACCTGCAAGTCAGAAAGAGCTGTGTTATCATTGCCCAGCAGCTGATTGAGACGAGAGAAAATGTTTTCAGTTTGGAGCTCCCGTGGATGGTGGTAAGTCTATTTTGAATGACTTTCCAAGGGGACTGTGAAGAGTGCCTCTGTAAAACTTTAATATTGTGGGGGGACCTCAGCCTCCGGGCGCCAAGCCCGGACTCACGGGAGACTGCAGGGGGTGTGTCTGAGCAACAGAGGGCGCTCCGGCACCGCAGGAGCAAAAGCCGGCCTCGCAGCAGCCGCGAAACCGATCAAGCGTTGCCTGTAATCTTTTAAAGGACTCGTCGAGTGGAGTGAGAGCAAATAGAAACAATCTCGACGGACAGGGGCGTTTCCCCGCCAGGCAGCAGAGTAGAAGAGTTCGGATATTTTAGTAACACATTGAGAAAGACAAGTGTAAGGATTGCATTGTTTTCTTAGCAGATGGGGGAAAAAAACCCTCTGAATTGTGAAAACCCAGCCATTACCAGCTGGAGGGTAAAGCAAGTTCACAAGGTCGGGTGTCAGTTTGGAAATTAAGATGGTCACGTGTTTAAGATCCTCCGCAGGGGTTCCAGACCTATTCAGCCAGCTTTTTGTGTAGCGTTTTCAATGCTGATAGGTAAAATGTGCAAATTAAAGGCAAGGCCTGCAAATAGCGTCTTAGTTTGGAAGGAGGAAGGAGGAAACAGAAAACACCAGCTAAAAGGGGTCCATTCTTCTTTTACTAGTTCAGGGTCCGAGTCAAATAGTGCGTTGTGCTTCCTGGAGATCACCCACCCAGGCGTGTGAGCCAGGGGCACGGTTTTCTCAGACAATCCCAATGCGAGTCAGTTAGGAAGACAGAGATTTTCATCCCGCCAGGAGACCAAACGGATTGTGGGGTGTCGCCGTCAACCTGACCACGGGGTCCTCTTCTATTCCAGTTCACCGTGTCATCCCCTGTGCCAGAAAGAATGCCTTAAAAACTGTACACATGCTTAGAACATTTGCAGCTGAATGTGCTGAGTCACTTAACACTGAATTCCTTTCACCTGTCCGCTCTACAGTTTGTTGCTCAGTCGCTCAGTTGTGTCCGACTCTGCAACCCCATGGCCTGCAGCACCCCAGGCCTCCCTGTCCTTCACCATCTCCCAGAGCTCGCTCAAACTTAGGTCCATTGAGTCGGTGATGCCATCCAGCCATCTCGGCCTCTGTCGTCCCCTTCTCCTCCTGCCCTCAATCTTTCCCAGCATCAAGGTCTTTTCTAATGAGTCGGCTCTTCGCATCAGGTGGCCAAAGGATTGGAACTCCATGGTACTTAGAACAATCTCAATGCAAGTGAGCGAGGTCTCATTAGATTTTCACAAAATGGAAAATGTGTTTTTCTGTGGTAAATAGCAATGAAGATAGTGGGCATTCTTGTCTTGTCCCTGATTTAAATTTAGACTCTAGTGTTATTTGTATTACAGCCTCTGATATTTGCTCATTGACATCCTGAATTGGGGGTTATCCATCAGTATTTTAAAGAACTATCACTTCCTATTTGGTTATGTGTTAAATGAATAAATATTAAATTGTGTCAAGTGCATCTGGGAATGATCATGTGATTCCTGCCCCCCTTAGGTCTTTTAAGATGATAAATTTCATTTATAATTTCCTAATGTTCGCCATCTTTGCATTCCTAGGATTAACAGTTGGTCAAGATCTTTTTCTATTTTTTTTCATTTTTGGCTGCTCCATGCTACATGTGAGATCTTAGTTCCTCAACAGGGATTAAACCCACATCACTGCGCTGGAAGCACAGTCTTAACCACTGGACCACCAGGGAAGTCCCCCTTTTTTTTATTTATTTTTAGTCCCCTTTTCTAAAAAAGATTTTTGGCCACTCCACGAGGCGTGTGAAGTTTTCTTAATGTACTGATAAATATCATACAATTTTTAAGCAGTCCCTCCTGAAATAAAGTATGTAGTCAAAAATGTGATGCTAATCTGATTTTCTTTCCCTTCTAAATTAACTCAATCTGTTGCTCGGATGTGCAAATAATTATTTCCCCCTAAAAACACAAGTGAGTAGTTTTCCTAGACTGTGTATTACTGACGAGTCTTCTTGGCCAGTTTCCTACTTAGATACTCGGCCCTTCAATTTCAGGTTGTTTTCTTTCAGGAAAGTTTATTAGATTATGGTTTTTATTACTTGTTTTGTCCCACTGTGTGGGTTTTCTTCTTCAGCTATTTCTGTTATGGTGTTTTGGGTCTTCTTTGCGTCTCACTCATTTCTATAACTTTTCATCTCCATTGGAACCAGACTTTTTCTTCCTTCTATCATCAATTTCACTTTCTCTGTGACATTTTCTGTGCATCTGTTTATTCTCTTGTTTCTATGGCTTAGCTGGCATTTTGCAAATGCCTTTTTTTACGTTTCTAATCCCTTGTCAGCTCCTCTTTACATGTCATCTTTTCCCCCACTCATCTCCTTTCTGAGATTTCCTAACTTTAGATAGATGTTGGTTTGTTTGGTTTTCTTTCTTTTTTCTTTTTCTGGCTGTATGCAGCCTGTGGGATCTTGGTTCCCCGACCAGGGATCAAACCTGTGCCCCCTACGTTGGCATTGCAGAGCCTCAGCCACTGGCCCACCACAGAAGTCCCTGTTTGTTGTTTGTTCGTAACTGCTTTTGTTTTATTACTGTGATTTAGAATAAGAAATATATGTTTGGTTGAGCCCATCTGGCTGTATTCTAGGGTTCCCTGGGATTCACTTAGTTTCACCAAGAATATTGTCTGTAGGTGTTTTTCTTTCCTGTATTTGCTGGGTGGGCTCTTTTGTGGGGAGAGCGGGGGTGTTTGGTTTGTGTTTGGTTTTAAATAAAGGAATTAGGGAGATTCTAAAACAAGTCATCCTTACTTTTAAATTTTTTTTTAATTTTTATTAAATTTTTTTAATTTGTATTATTTTTTGCTGTACAGCAAAGTGATTGAGTTATTCATTCTTTTTCATATTATTGTCCATTATAGTTTAGTTCACAGCAATACATGAACCGTGAACTTCCAGATGTTCAAGCTGGTTTTAGAAAAGGCAGAGGAACCAGAGATCAAATTGCCAACATCCTCTGGATTATCAAAAAAGCAAGAGAGTTCCAGAAATACATCTACTTCTGCTTTTTTGACTATGCCAAAGCCTTTGACTGTGTGTATCACAATAAACTGTGGAAAATTCTGAAAGAGATGGGAATACCAGACCATTTGACCTGTCTCTTGAGAAACCTGTATGCAGGTCAGGAAGCAACAGTTAGAACTGGACATGAACAACAGACTGGTTCCAAATAGGAAAAGGAGTATGTAAAGGCTGTATATTGTCACCCTGCTTATTTAACTTATATGCAGAGTAAATCATGAGAAATGCTGGGCTGGAAGAAGCACAAGCTGGAATCAAGATTGCTGGGAGAACTGTCAATAACCTCAGATATGCAGACAACACCACCCTTATGGCAGAAAGTGAAGAGGAACTAAAAAGCCTCTTGATGAAAGAGAAAGAGGAGAGTGAAAAAGTTGGCTTAAGGCTCAAGATTAAGAAAACTAAGATCATGGCATCTGGTCCCATCACTTCATGGGAAATAGATGAGGAAACAATGGAAAAAGTGTCAGACTGTATTTTAGGAGGCTCCAAAAATCACTGCAGATGGTGATTGCAGCCATGAAATTAAAAGATACCTACTCCTTGGAAGGAAAGTTATGACCAACCTAGACAGCATATTGAAAAGCAGAGACATTACTTTGCCAACAAAGGTCCATCTAGTCAAGGCTATGGTTTTTCCAGTGATCATGTATGGATGTGAGAGTCGTACAGTGAAAAAGGCTGAGCGCCGAAGAATTGATGCTTTTGAACTGTGGTGTTGGAGAAGACTCTTGAGAGTCCCTTGGACTGCAAGGAGATCCAACCAGTCCATCCTAAAGGAGATCAGTCCTAGGTGTTCACTGGAAGGACTGATGTTGAAGCTGAAACTCCAATACTTTGGCCACCCCATGTGAAGAATTGACTCATTGGAAAAGACCCTGATGCTGGGAAGGATTGGGGGCAGGAGAAGAAGGGGAAGACAGAGGCTGAGATGGCTGGATGGCATCACCGACTCGATGGACATGGGTTTGGGTGGACTCCGGGAGTTGGTAATGGACAGGGAGGCCTGGCTGCGGTTCACGGGGTCGCAGAGTCGGACACGGCTGAGCGGCTGAGCTGATACTGATACCGGTAGTTTGTCACAGGACCTTGAGTGTGGCCCCTGTGCTGTACAGTAGGGCCTTACTCTTTGTCCATTCTGTATGTAATAGCTTACATTTACTCATCCCAAGCTCCCAACCCACCCCACCCCTTGGCAGCCACCAAGTCTGTCCGCTATGTCTGCGAGTCTCTTTACTTTCCATAAATACATTCATTTGTGCTATATTTTAGATTCCACATATACATGATATCATGTAATATTTGTCTCTGTCTGACTTATTTCACTGAGTATAATCGTCTCTAAGGGGACTTCCCTGGAGAGAGACTCTCGCTCTCAATGCAGGGGGACCAGGTTCAATCCCTGGTCAGGGAACTAGATCCCACATGCCCCGACTAAGACCCGGAGCAGCCTGACAGTATAAAAAATACATGAATATTTTTAAAATAACCTCCAGGTCCATCCATGATGCTGCAAGTGTCCTTTTTAAAAAGTCACTCTTACCTCTCTCTAAATGTATTCACTATTCCTCGAAAATGTATTCATGATTTCCATTCCTTCCTTCCATTGTTTATGCCAAATACCCATGCAGCTACCTCACACACAGACATTCATATAGATACATACGATTTGACTGACAAGTCTGTATCAGACTTGTATCAGACAAGACCTAGCAAGGAGCTTGGGACATACAGCAGATGCTGACTATACACGGCAGAGCAAGACAGTTACTCATGTTTCCTCATCAAATCAAAGGCCCGGGAAGAGGAGTATAAACAGTTGGCATGTGGTTCCGCTCTCTCTAGAGCCTTCCTCTAAGAGCTTTTCTCACGGTGCATTTTGAACATCTGGGTGTTGAGTCAGCCAGTTATATCAGATTATATGGCTCCCTCCAAAGTCCATCCCGTTTATATCCACCCCCGTCTTCCGTTGCAAGGTCTGGAACAAGAAAATCTACTCAATCAGGAAACTGTTTAATTAATCCACTGTTAATTGGGGGAAATAAGGCTTTGCATTTTGCTCTGAACCAGGGTTTCTCAGCTTCCCAGGTGGCTCAGTGGCGAAGAATCTGCCTGCCAATACAGGAAACGTGGATTCAATCCCTGGATCAAGAAGATCCCCTGGAGGAGGAAAGGGCAACACCCTCCAGTATTCTTGCCTGGAGAATCCCATGGACAGAGGAGCTGGTGGGCTACAGTCCACGGGGTCACAGAGAGTCGGACACGACTTAGAGACTAAACAACAACAACTACATCTCCTCACGCTGCCTCACCTCTTCCCTCCCACGGAAACCACAGTGAGGACTCTCCCCCATCATCATGTCCTCACTTCCCTCTGCCTCCTGCCGAGCTGGTGCTGCCCCCGGGCCTGGGATCTGGGAATGTAACCCTGCTGTTTTCACTGCTGGCATTTCTGACACCAAATATGTGTTGTTTTTTTCCCACACCAACAACCGGTTTCTCTAATTCGCCAGACCCTTAATGAGTACCCCCAGCCACGCATCATCTTACCATCATTAACATACAGAAAGGCATTCTCAGAACTCTGGGATTCCAGCGTTCTCTGAGCTCTCTTGGATGAAGACCAAATATTGAAACAAATGATCCTCTTCTCACCCCTGTCACTCAGGAAATGACAAGGGTTTCAGAAACTCTGTGTCAGAAACTGGGAACAAAGATCCAATACATATTTCTTACTGTATAATAAACGTGCTATAATATTCCAATATTCTTGCCTAGAAAGTCCCATGGATAGAGGAGCCTGGCAGGATACTACATTTTCAATGGTGGTGGTCCCCTGGTCTGGTAGCTTCACCATACCCGGATAAGCGCAAAGCCTATATTTTAAAACAAGGAGCAAGGACTTCCCTGGTGGAGCAGTGGGTAGGAATCCACCTGCCAATGCAGGGGACACAGGTTCAATTCCTGGTCTGGGAAGATCCCACATACCCCAGAGGAACTAAACAGTCGTGCACCAAAACGACTGAGCCCACACGCCTAGGGCCCATGCTCTGCTACAAGAGGAGCACCGCAGTGAGAAGCCCGCAAATCGCCACGAAGAGGAGCCCCACTTGCTGCAGCTGGAGAAAGCCCATGCAAAGCAGCGAAGACTCAGCACAGCCAAAAATAAAGTGAAGGGAGTTGCTAAGAGAGTCGATACTTAAAAAAAAAAAAAAAAGGGAACAAAATTATCCTCAGTTGAAAAACCATTGTTCTAAATTTACCTGCCAAAGTCATTTACTTATTTTAAACACAGAATAACTTTGCAAGGAAGAATGACTTTATACATGTTGCAAAGTCTAAGATAATCTATGCAATCTTCCATCCTGGTACCTGTTAGAGTCATTGATTTATTTCATGCACAAGATAAAATATGCAGTCTTCTGTACCATTTGAGATACTTACAACTACAGCAGCAGGGTTACATAACAGCCAATGGTTCAGTATCACAAGCTTGTTTAGTGAACTTACCTCCATTTCAAAAACATGGTTTGCAGCTTCCCATCAGCAGGATTTTTGGCCACAAACATATGAACATAGTTGCCTGTTACTAACAGTCGTCCTTTCACATTTACAATCCTCATAACTATTAAAAAAAAATGTGAAGACGTTGTAAAAGTGCTATCTTTTGTGATGGCGGTTTATGGAGGAAATGTGTTTGGACTCTAATTTTAAGATACTGAGTGTGTAAATATTGGCTAACTTTTTTTCTTTGCTATCTATGCAAATGACTATCCTAGTGCGCATGTGGGCCAGCCATTTCTGTACTTAGAGATTATCTGCTAAATGGGGAAAGAATCTGAAAAAGAATGGATGTATTACTCTGGGTGTGTCCATGAAGGTGTTTCTGGGAGAGATGAACATTCGAACCAGTAGCCTGAGAGAAGCCGATTGCCCTCCCTGGGGTCGGCCTCATCCAAGCAGGTGAGGGCCTGCCTAGACCAAGGCTAAGTAAAAAAGAATTCCTTCTGCCTGACTGCCTTTGCGCCAGAACATTGGTGTTTTTTCCCTGCCTCTGGACTCAGATTAAAATATTGGCTCTTCCTGGGTCTTGAGCCTGCCAGCCTTTGAACAGCCTCTCGATTCCCTGGTGGCTCAGATGATAAAGAATCTGCCTGCAGTGCTGGAGACCCAGGTTCAATCCCTGGGTCGGAAAGATCCCCTGGAGAAGAGAATGGCTACTCACTCCAATATTCTTGCCTAGAAAGTCCCATGGACAGAGGAGCCTGGCAGGATACTCTCCATGGGGTCGCAAAAGAGTCTGACGTGACTGAGTGACTAACACTTTGATTTCAAAGCATCGACCCTCATTGGTCTCCAGCTTGCTGAAGGCAGATCTAGGGACTCATCAATCTCCGTAACTGCATGAGTCAATTCCTTACAATAAAATCACTCTTGATACAGATATAGATATGTAGACAAATAACCATGCTTACGGGCTTCCCTGGTGGCTCAGTGGTAAAGAATCTGCCTACAATGCAGGAGACATGGGTTTGATCCCTGGATTGGGAAGCTCCCCTGGAGAAGAAAATGGCAACCCACTCCAGTATTCTTGCCTGGGAAATCCCATGGACAGAGGAGCCTGGAGGGCTACAGTCCACGGGGTCGCAACAGAGTGGACACGACTGAGCAACTAAACAAGAACAACAAACCGTGTTATTGTCATCCTAAGAGCTGTGTCCACCAGATGAGCAGCCTTTCCAAGCGTAAGAGCACAAACTCCCAAATGAGTTGGTCTCTTTCCCAGAACACCTTTCGCCCAGATACCCTGGCTATGTTCACTGGCTCCACAGAAGATCCGCAGATGAGCCCTTCTTCCTTTAAAGTATGCATCTGCATGCCTCCATAGCAACAATTTAATAACCCTGAGAACAGCACCTTCCTTCTAACCTTATTACTCTGTTCCAGGCATTCTTCCAAACCTTTCAGAGGCTGAGTTCTGAACTCTGAATGGGAACTATGACTCTGTCACTCCCAGTCTGGAATGTAGAGTGTCTGAGTCCATGCCCATGGGGAAAACCTCTTTGAAACCTTAGCAACCCATTTCTCGAGGGCATGTTGACCGGGCCCAGGATTTCACGATAGTATAAATGAGTAAGTCAACCTGTTCCTGTTTCATGGACGCTGATGGGAAAGAGACTCCTGGACCAGAGACAAAAAGACGTATCGCTCATGTCACAGCAGGCAGCAGGCACACCGCGTTCATGTCCGTTCTTCTTGTCCCCAGATCCCACCCGGGCGACGCCGAGGGGCCTGCCTGGATTCCACACACACAGTCATTTGTGTCACAGCTGAAGGACCCTGATCTTGGGGGGCTCCACCTCTGTTCAAGCAGCCCTGCTCTTTGTTTGAGAAGAAGACGTTCCCTCATCCTCTGAGGTTGCTGGCGGCACATGCCACCCTAAGAAACAGCCAGGTAAAGAGAGGCAAGCCCTTGGATTCCTGACATACCCCAAGACAACACGCGGGGATGTTCAGGTTTCCAGTGGATTGCTCTTGGGAGAGCAGAGGAGTAACTGTCTTAGTGTGAGTGTATGTGTGTGTGTGTGTGTGTGTACATGACACTCAGTCGTGTTGTTGCAGAAATCAAGCACCACACTCGGGAGAGTTGGAGAACTCCAGGTTTATTACGCCAGCAGGCCCAGAGGAGTTAACACTCCAAGCTCTGAGCCCCGAACAAAGGGATTACAGCGTTTTCATAGGCAGACTATAATGGGCATCACTAGCTGTTAACAGGCTGGTTTAAACTAAGGGGTTTAAACAGCGGTCGAGGTGGGGAGGAGGATGTCTGACCTGGACAGGCATGATGAAGCAGGTTTGCAGGGGCAGGGGGATTGCAAAGAGCAGGCCAAGGGTGAGTGAGATCAGCTCCAGCTCCTAGCTTTGCAAGTCCCCACTCTCTGAGACTATGTAACCCAGGTGACCCAGACTTTGCCAAGGGTAAACTCAGTGACCGAGGCAGAAGGAGAAGGAGGTGATGTAAAATTTTGACTTGTCAGTGTCCGACTCTTTGCAATCCCATGGACTCTAGTCCACCAGGCTCCTCTGTCCATGAGATTCTCCAGAATCCTGGAGTGGGTTGTCATGTCCTCCTCCCGGGGATCTTCCCAACCCAGCGGTTGAACTCGCGTCTCCTGCATTGGCAGGCGGGTTCTTGGTGAGTGTGCCACCTGAGAAGGTTGTTTTATCTTTCCTCGTTGCGTCATGTCTTTGCTGATTGTCCCAGGCTCTGCCTGTTTGCTCGTGTGGTTAATTAGCAGCCTCCCCTCATAGAAGAGGAGCCCCAAGAGAACAGAGGCTCCGTTTCCTTCATGGTTTTATCTGCAGAGCCCATCACAGGGCACAACGGACTCTATAAATGTGGGCGGAGTAAAAGAATCTCCTGTCAGCTCTCCGTCCCCTGCATCTTTCCCGAAGACCCCGAGCCCTTCCCCTCCGGCTGCTCTGACTCCTTACCTGGCTCCCAGGCTTCAGCATCGCCACTGTCTTTTCTCCACCCAGAAAGGCTCTCAGAGCACAGACATCCGAGGATTTCATTTCCAGTTTTAAAAGCATCTAATCGCTTCCCCTTCCTCTCTGAACAAAAGCCAGAGTCTTCATCATGTTCTAAAAACGCCTTGGGTCATCTGGATCCTGCCCACCCAGGATGCTTCATTTCCTGCAGCCTGGTCCATTGTCCCTCCAATCCACGACCCTAGCCTTGGGACTGTGTTTCATATACTTGGGTCGCATCCCTTTTAATTTGGGTTGTGGCTGTTGTTTAGTCATTCAGTCAGGTCCGACTCTTTGCAACCCTATGGACTGTAGCCCATCAGGCTCCTCTGTCCATGGGATTCTCCAGGCAAGGATACTACAGTGGGTTGTCATGTCCTCCTCTGGGGGATCTCCCCGGCCCAGGGGTTGAACCCGAATCTCCTGCATTGGCAGGCGGGTTCTTTACCAGTGACCCACCATGGAAGCCCTCTGATGTAGGGTCCTCATGCTGATTCTCCCCTGTGTTTTGAATGTCCAGACCCCTTAAGATCTGTAGGGGGGCTGGCTCCTCCTCCTGCTGTTCTCAGCTCAGATTTACTGTTTCAGATGGGGCTGGGGCCTAACCTGCCCAGCTTCCTGGACCCCCATGCATCCTTATGTTTATTGCACTTTTCATATTTGAAAGCATTTTATTTGTGTCTTTGCTTATGTATTGTCTGTCTGTTTCCTTGGAATGTAGCCCTTGATGGACTGCCTTTTTTTTTCCCCCTTTCTGGTTTTATTGAGATATAATTAACACACAGCACTGTGTAAGTTCAAGGTGAACAGTATCATGATTTGACTCCCACATGCCATGAAGTGATTATCACAGTAAGCTTAGTGAACATCTACTGTCTCCTATAAATGCAGAACTAAAGAAATAGAAAATAATTTTTCCCCTTTAGTGAGAACCCTTAAGATTTACTCTCTTAACAACTCTCTTAACAACTTTTTGGGCTGTGATGGGTCTTAGACATTGCCATTTATATGTTCTCTCTTTATTTGAAAATGAAAGTCACTCAGTCGTGTCTGACTATCTGCAACCCCATGGATAGTCCGTGGGATTCTCCAGGCCAGAATACTGGAGTGGGCAGCCTTTCCCTTCTCCAGGGGATCTTCCCAACCCAGGGATGGAACCCAGGTCACCCGCATTGCAGGCAGATTCTTTACCAGCTGAGCCACCAGGGAAGCCCAAGTTAACATCCACCGTCTCCTACAATTACAAAATTAAAGAAATAGAAAATATGTTTCCCCTTTAGAGAGGGCCCTTGAGATTTACTCTCTTAACAGCTTTCTTTTTATTTACTTACTTTTGGGGCTGTGACGGGCCTTAGTTTCAGCACTCGATACCTTTGCTGCCAGGTGGAATCTTCCCTTGCAACACACAGCCTCTCTAGCTGGGGCTCACGGGCCCAGGAATCGCACCTGGGCTCAGGTGCTCCACGGCGCGTGGGGTCTTGGCTCTCTGACCAGGGATCGAACCCGAGTCCCTTGCATCGCAAGGCAGATTCTTAACCACTGGACCACCAGGGAAGTGCCTCCTGACGACTGACGCGTATAATAAACAGCAGGGTTGATTATATCTGTCGTGGTGTACGCGACACCCTACTACTCACTTAGAAATGGAAATTTGTGCCTTTTGATGCTCCTCACCCCACCCCCACCTCTGGTGACCCCAAACCTGATCGCTTTTCCTCTGAGTTTGAAGTATAACCCACCTACGACACTATGTTCCTGGTACTCAACGTAGTGATTCAATATTTCTATACATTTCAAAATGATCACAGTCTAGTCACAGTATGTTACCGTACAAAGATGTCACAGAGTCACCGACTATATTCCCCACACCATACATTCCATAGCCATGATTCATTTCTTTCTGGCCAAGCCACGGAGTGTGAGATCTTAGTTCCCAGACCAAGGATCAAACCCTTGTCCCCTGCAGTGGAAGCTCAGAGTCTTAACCACTGGATCACCATGTTATTCAAAGAGGATTGCCATCGTTCCGTTGCTAGGTTGTGTCCAACTTCTGTGACCCCATGGACTGTAGAACACCAGGCTTCCCTGTCCTTCAGGGTTTCCCTGACTTTGCTCAAACTCATGTCCATTGACTTGGTGATGCCAATCAACCGTCTCATCCTCTGTCACCCCATCCTCCTCTTGCCCTCAGTCTTTCCCAGCATCAGAGTCTTTTCCAATGAGTAGTTCTTCACATCAGGTGGCTGAAGTATTGGAGCTTCAGCTTTGGCATCAGTCCTTCCAGTGAATATTCAGGGTTGATTCCCTTTAGAATGAACTGGTTTGATCTCCTTGCAGTCCAAGGGACTCTTAAGAGTCTTCTCCAGCACCACAGGTTGAAAGCATCAGTTCTTCAGCGCTCTCAGCCTTTTTATGGTCCAACTCTCATATCCACACAGGACTACTGGAAAAACCACAGCTTTGACTAGATGGACCTTTCATCAGCAAAGTGATGTCTCTGCTCTTTAATGTGCTGTCTAGGTTGGTCATAGCGCTTCGTCCAAGGAGCAAACGTCTTTTAATTTCATAGTTGCCGTCACTGTCTGCAGTGATTTTGGAGTCCAAGCAAATAAAGTGTGCACTGTTTTCATTTTTTCCCCATCTATTTCCACTTTTTCTCCATCTATTCATACCTCTTAATCTCCCCCATCTCTTTCTTTCCCACCTGAGCCCTTTTCCTGTGGTGACCACCTGTTGGTTCTCTGTACCTATAACTCTGCTTCTGGTTTTCTTATTTGTTCATTTGTTCTATCTTTCTTCTTAGATCCCACATGTGAAATTACACAGCATTTGTCTTTCTCTGACTTGTTAGTGTAATACTCTTGCTGTCCATCCATGTTGTCACAAATGGCATTATTTCATTCTTTTTTATGGCCGAGTGATATTTTATGGTATATAGGACCATGTCTGTCTGATCCCCTGCTCTCCCCTGTACCTATTACCCTTATGCACAGTCAACAAACCACTGCTGGAGAAAAGAATTGTTATCATCTTTGCCAGGGCTTGGTTGCTTCAGTCGTGTCCGACGCTTTGCAACCCCATGGACTATGGCCCACCAGGCTCCTCTGTCCATGAAATTCTCCAGGCAAGAATACTGGAGTGGGTTGCCATTTCCTCCTCCAGGGGATCTTCCCAACCCAGGGATCGAACCCGCCTTCTCTTAGGTCTCCTGCGTGGCAGGTGGGTTCTTTACAACTAAATGTTCTTTCCATCACAGCTGGCTAGAGGGAGATCTCGGCATGCGAGAGCCTGCACAGGTCTCAGATTTGGATAGAAAACTTTGCAAGATCCTGTAAGTTTCCATCCTGAAACTTCCTGCCCTAGACTCCCATCCAGGAATAGATGGAGAGTGACCCCAGGGTGGGAGCCCCCGGGGCCAGCACTGACTCTCTCTCTCCAGTTTATCTGGGAAATGAATCATTCTGGAAACCTCCAAGGATCCTCATTCCAGGAGAGGAACCGGGCATGGTGGCAGCCTGCAGCAGCTCCTGGCCCGCCGGATGGATGCAGCCTGACTCAACACCAGATCCCAGCGAGAGATGCGGGAGGACCCAAGTCTGGAGATAAGGACCAGTGGCTTCAAACTCTGGCCTTCCTTCCTGCTCCCTGTTTGGCAGCTCAGCAATCACTCACTGTTCGTTATCACTAACTCGATCTTTGCAGCCAGGCCCATGTTTCCTCCCCAGGGACAAGCTCACTAAGTCTCCTTCCAGACTCCAGGTTACACAGGGCATCTGCCTTCATTCCCAGTCTTAAGGCTCCCTGCTGTGTGGTATGGTTAGCCCCTCAGTCATGTCTGATTCTCCGTGACCCCATGGACCCCGGGCTCCTCTGTCCATGGGATGCTCCAGGCAAGAATACTGGAGTAGGTTGTCATTTCCTCCTCCAGGGCATCTTCCCGACCCAGGAATTGAAACTGCATCTCCTTCATCTCCTGCCTTACAGGTGGATTCTTTACCACTGAGCCACCTGGAAAGCCCAAGGCTCCCTGCTAGCCAGATGAAATTATATACCCAACTTCTGACTCGATATAATTTATATGGTAGATTGCAAAGGAAAAAGGACAAAATGGTGGCCATATCAGTGAAAAGGTTGCAAATTGGTACCAACTTCTAGTTATAAAATAAGTAAGTCAGTCCTAGAAAATATTACATCTGTGTAAGGAGGTATGGGGCTTCACTGATGGTAAAGAACCCGCCTGCCAATGCAGAAGATGCTGGTTGGATCCCTGGGTGGAAAAGATCCCCTGGAGAAGGAAATGGCAACCCACTTCAGTATTCAGTATTCTTGCCTGGGAAATCCCATGGACAGAGGAGCCTGGCTGGCTGCAGTCCACCGGGTCGCAAAGAGTCAGACAAGACTTGGCAACTAAACAACAACAAAAAATGACCCATGGTAACCATAGTAAATGAAACCATATTATATATTTGAAAGTTGCTAACAGAGTAGATCTTATAAGTTCTCATCACAAGAAAGAGAAAAAAACTGTAACGAGTTCACTGACAGTCCAATGATTAGGACTTGGCGCTTCCACAGCTGTGGCCTGGGTTCAGTCCTAGCTGGGGAGCTAAGATTCCCCCAAGGCACCCAGTATGGCCAAAAATAGATCATTTTTTTAAAACCAGTTTTAAAAAATTGTAACCATATGGTGATGAATGTTGACTAGACTTCTTATAGTGATCATTTTGCAATATATACAACTATGAAATCATTACGTTGTACACCTGAAACTAACACAATGTAATATGTCAATTATACTTCAATTATAAAAAAGAGAGAGAGAGACAGGGAATTTCCTGGTGGTCCAGTGCTTAGGCGTCCATGTTTTCACTCCCAAGGACCCAGGTTCAATCCCTGATCACGGAACTAAGGTCCCAGGAGTCACTCAGGGTACCTCACCCCCTCCCCAGAGAAAGAAAAGAAAAAAGATTTCAACAACAGGGTAGCCTCTGAGGGCATTATGCTAAGTGAGATGAACCAGACGGAGAAATACTGTAGACTGTCACTCAAATGTGGAATCTAAGAAGCTGGAAGTCAGGAAAACCCAGCAGAAGCGTGGCTCCCGGGCAGAGGGGTGGGGAACCGCCACCACAACAAAACATCCCGAGAATACCAAAAGGTGCTCCTTAAAGACCTCATCTCTGTTGCTGCACCTAAACGCTTGGCCTCTTTCTTCCTTGGATGCCGTCGGATAGGCTTCTCGTGCATGCTTCCAGGGTTTATGCAAAAACCCAGAGAACAGGGAAATCTGTTCCTCTCTTCCACCCTTTCCTCAGACAAAGGACGGCGCAGTTCCTAAGCCGCTCTGCATCTCGCAGTTTTATTGAACAGCAGATCCTGGACACTTTCCTCGGCTCTGGCCACACCTCTGTAAACAGGCTCTCCTCTAGTCACCCACTGGAGTCGGCTGCCTCCTGACTAGTGACTAGTGGGCCTCCCGGGCCGGCGGCTCAGTGGCAAAGAATCCGCCCATCAACACGGGAGACTGGGCAATCCCTGGCCCAGGAAGTTCCCGCCTGCCTCGGGGCAACTAAGCCCGTGGGCCACCACTGCTGAGCCTGTGCTCTGGAGCCCACGGGCGACGATTATAGCATCCCGGGCGCCCCAGAGCCTGTGCTCCTCAACAAGAGCGGCCCCGCGGTGAGAAGCCCAGGCCTCGGAGCCACAGAGTGGCCCCCGCTCATGCATCTAGAGAGAGCCGGAGTGGCAGCAAAGGCCCAGCCCAGCCAAAACGAAGTAAATTTAAAGGGAATTTCTTTAATGGGTGATTGGTACATCTGGACATCTGGAAACCACGAGCCCTGCCTGGGTGGGCTACACATACCCTGGAAGCCAGACGCTTGATGTTTTCTCGGGGGTGATTAGGCCAAGAGGCTGTGCAGGGGGTCTGGACGTGAGAGGTCGTTTTTAACTCAAGTTGCCACACCCACATTCCTGTAAACACTATTCTCAACCCCTACACGCCCCTGAGGTCCTCCAGACATGCCCAGCGTCCCCCTAACAGATGCTCCACATGTTCTTTTGGGAGAGACTCAAGTTCCAGCACCCACTTCACTGTCATGGGAGCCTGGGGATAAATCCCAACTCATGAGCAGGGTCCAGAGAGAAAGTGGGTTTTTCTCTCCTTGTATCGTTTCCCACGTCTTCGATGACTCCTTTGTGCCAGAGTCCAGTTCAGTCACTCGGGGGTGTCTGACTCTTTGCGACCCGTGGACTGCAGCACGCCAGGCCTCCCTGTCTATCACCAACTCCCAGAGTTTACACAGACGCATGTCCATTGAGGCAGTGATGCCATCCAACCATCTCATCTTCTGTTGTTCCCTTCTCCTCCTGCCTTCATTCTTTCCCAGTGAAAGGTTGTTGCTGAGCCATGAAAGATATCAGGATTCCTGGCCTCTGGAGGAGAGGAATTCCATCTGGGGCCAGTGACAAGGTTTCATCACTCAGAGCTTTTGTGTGATAAGCGTTAGTCGCTCAGTTGAGCCCGACTCTTTGCGACCCCATTGGACTACAGCCCACCAGGCTCCTCTGTCCATGAGATTTTCCACGCAAGGATACTGGAGTGGGTTGCCATTTCTTTCTCCAGGGAATCTTCCCAACCCAGGGATCGAACCCGGGTCTCCTGCACTCCAGGGAGATTCTTTAATAATAATAAGTCAAGGGACTTATTAAAGTATAAAAGAGATAGAGAAAGCTTCTGACATAGGCATCAGAAGGGGGCAGAAAGAGTGCCCCCCTGCTAGTCTTTAGCCAGATGTTTTATGTCTGTTAGAAAGCTATTAATCAGATAAGAGAGACATCTCAAGGTTGAGGGAGTTTCACCAGGCCCCTCTCCCACAATAGGCATTTTTGAGATAGGATGGAACGAGATGTGTCATCCCGAGCTATAAAACGATTGATAGAATACTGGTTTGTTGAGTTATTATCAGCCAAAGGTTTGAGAAAAGAAAAAAAGTTAGTCTTGGATGGAAGCATCTTGAAGAAGGGCAAATTCCAAAGCAAATGCATAGTTTCATTAACGTAGCTTAAGAAAAGCATTTCCGTAAGAAAAACGCATTGGTTAGCTCAAGGTTTGAGAAAAGTTAAGTTCAGGTGGAGCCAGGTGTCATCATGGCAACACAGAATCTTAAGAGAAACCTCCTTTTAATTTTGTATAGAGATGGAAAATAAGTCCGATACTTGTAGTTTGTTTCCTCCTGCCACTTAGGGGAGAGATAAAAAAGTCTGACCCTTGTAGCCTATTTCCTCTGTTTGGAGACCCCTGGCCTTCCTGCCTGTTACCCTCTCACCAGCATCAGGGTCTTTTCTAGTGAGTCACTTCTTCTCAAGAGGTGGCCAAAGTATTGGAGCTTCAGCTTCAGCATCAGTCCTTCCAATGAACACCCAGGACTGATCTCCGTTAGGATGGACTGGTTGGATCTCCTTGCAGTCCAAGGGACTCTCAAGAGTCTTCTCCACCACCACAGTTCCAAAGCATTTGAACTGTGACTTTGTGCCACAGTGACTTTTGATATCAAACATGACTTTTGATATCACTCAGCCAGAAGGAGTGAAATTGGGCCATTTATAGACACGTGGATGGACCTAGGGACTGTCAAACAGGGTGAAGTAGGTCAAAAAGAGGAAAAGAAATGCTGTGTATTAACGCATAGACCTAGAAAAACGGTAAAGATGATCCTATTTGCAAAGCACAAACAGACACACAGACGTAGAGAGCAAACCTACGGACGCTGAGGGAGGAAGGAGGTAGTGGGGGTGAACTGGGAGACTGGGATTGACACAGATGTCAGGAGTTGGTAACTTCCTTGGTTCTGTCTCATCACAACAAACGTTTGAAGTGACAGACAGACCAGTGTTACAGCTCCGTGTCACAGCTCAGTTTTATTTATAAAGTAAAGGAAAATACATCCTCGAGGCATGAAGGAATGTCAACCCAAAAGACACAAAGAGAAGAGAGGCCCCCCGGTCCAGTTTTGGCTCCTCTTTTTACATATTTTTTCTCCTCCCCCTGGGCCTGCCCTATGGAAATTGGGCTAGCCAGGAGGGCTGTTTGTTTCACCTGAGGCCCTCACTCCAGTCCTCAGACCTTTGTTCTATTTTTGTGGGCTTTTCCCTTCCTTGTTTTTTAGCCACTGCTATTCTGGACTCCTTTTTCCCATTCTACCTACCTAACATATACTATATATATATATATATAATTGATATTATGTATGAAATGGATGATGAGTGAGACCCTACTGTATAGTTCAGGGAACTCTCTCTACTCAGTGCTCTGTGGTGACCTCACTGGGAAGGAAATCCAAAAAGAGAGGGGGCCATATGTATACACATAGCTGATTCACTTTGCTGTACAGCAGAAAGTAACACAGAATTGTAAAGCAATTATACGCCAACAAAAATTAATTAAAAAGCAAAAACAAAGTGACTTAGGGTGAACAGATGTCTTACTTCATTTGCGCTACTGCAGTCAAATACCACCGAGCAGGTAACTTCTAAACAAGACATTTATTTCTTACCGTTCTAGAGGCTGGAAGACCAAGATCAAGGCAGCAGCAGTTTGGTGACTGGTGAGGGTTTGCTTTCTGACTCACAGATGACGCTTTTCCCGCTGTGTTCTCACATGGCATAGGGTCTGGGGATGCACTGACGGGTCTTTTTTTTTTCAATTGGAGTATAGTTGGTGTACAACGTTGTGTTAGTTTCAGGTGTACAGCCAAGTGAGTCACTTAAATATATATATACAGTAATAGTGTAGTGAAAGTCGCTCAGTTGTGCCCAACTCTTTGCCACCCCCTGGACCGTAGCCCACTAGGCTCCTCTGTCCATGGGATTCTCCAGCAAGAGTACTGGAGTGGGTTGCCATTCCAGTCTCCAGAGGATCTTCCCAACCCAGGGATCGAACCCAGGTCTCCTGCATCGGATCCACCAGGTAAGAGCCCACCAGGTAAGTAGATATATACATATAAATACACTCTTTTATAGATTTTTTTTTAAATTCCCCTGCCCAGAAAAGACAGCTGGTCTGGGGTTGCCTCCCGCGCATCCCTCCCCGGCTGGAGTCCAGGCCGAACGTGCGCTACCCTCGCCGTCCGCCAGAGGGCGACCCACGCGGTGCCCGCCCTCCCGGCCCCCCGCGCTCCGGGCCCGGCCGAACGTGCGCTATCCTCCCCGTCCACTAGGGGGCGAGCCTCGCGGTGCCCGCCCGCCCCGCCCCCCGCGGGCCCGGCCGTCTGGGTCTGGGGGTGCTTCCGCGTGTTTCGGGCTGGCTCAGTGCCTTTTCGCTGCAGATTTAGAAAGAGAGGCCGCGAGTGGTGAAAGCTCGGGTTCAGCCCCAAGATGACCTGAAACGAGGTCTTTCTATGGAAGCTGCCCCTGTTCTGAGGCCCCAGAGGGCATGAAGAGGTTACCTGGCCCAGGTAACTAGCCCGGGAGGTGACCCCCGTCTTCAGGACACAGGCACGCCCCCCACCCCAGTCTCCAGTAGGTACGGGATAAATCCCATGCCCGTGGAGCGTGGTTTAATCAGACTTGGCCTTCAAGCCTTTGCAATTTTGTATGTTAGATTCCCCACTATTTTCTTTTTTTTTTTTGATCCCCACTTATTTTTATCTGTGAAAGCGAACTGCGACATTTTTGTGATCGGCTTCCTCTAGTCTCCTCGTAGAAGCTCAGGAGAAAAAGTCATCTGTATTCATTTCTCATCGTTAAGGCTCCTTGCCTGGCAGGTTATAAATAGCTCGTTAAAATGCATGCATCCTTCTGTGGTTGGACTTGGTAATGCGTTTACCAGGAGAGAGGACTCAGAAAATGCACCAAAAAGAGTTAAGTTCCAGTTGCCCGATCCTCATTTCGCTTTGGTCTGAGCCCATTTCTTGTGTAGCTTTCCAGAACTTTCCATGGCATATTTTATATCTTATTAATATGCATCATGCATCATATAATAATTAGCATATACTGCCGTGGAGTCATTGTCCTAAGTATTTTCTGTGCCTTGAGTCATAGAATCTATATATAGACATGATTTTAAGTAAGTAATGTGTTCATGTGTTTAGAATTTAAAATTTATACACAGACAGGAAGAAGTTTCAGTCCCACATCTCAGTTTTCTGTTGTTGTTGGTTTGTGTTTTTTCTGCTTTGGGTTTTTGTTTTTGTTTTTTTGCTACACAGCAGGAGGCATGTGGGATCTTAGTTGCCCACCCAGGGAAGGAACCTGAGCCCCCTGCAGAGGAAGTGTGGGGTCGAAACCACTGGACCATCAGGGAAGTCCCTCCTTGTTTTGTGGGGATTTTTGACCGCTCTTGGAGAGGTCACCACTTTTCTGAGTCTCTTGTGGACTGTTCCAGTGTTTATACAAACAAACACAATAAAATAGGAACACATCGTCTTATTTTCATATTTTCTCACACAGAAGATTAAATCCTTGTAACAGAGATCCGCATCTTGCCTTTTTCGCTTAAGAATGTTATCCTGGGAAATCTTCCATTTAGGTAACTAGAGCTTCCTAATTCCTTTTTTTTTTTTTAAGATATACATCTTGTCTCATTATCTGGAGGTGCCAGAGCTTATTTATCCAGTCCCTTATAAGCAGAGACTTATTTTTTTTCCATCTGATAAGTACATTTAGAAGGGGAGTTTTATAAACCAAATAAGATTTCCTTCCTTCCTTCCCCACCCCCCCGGCCCCTCCACCAAAGGCAGCCTACGTCTTCCAAACAGAAGACTTCAGTCTATTTTGCTTAAGAGATTACGATGAAAATCACCATCTGTTAATCCAATCTGCATCTCGAGGGGAAAGAAAATCATCTCATGGGAGTGAAACCTCCTCCCAGAAAGGTGGGGGGTGGTCTCCTGGGGGACTCCAGCAACGGTGAGAGTTGCCACCTATCCAGGTTCTGATTTGCAAATGAAAGGCGTTGCTTCTGCATGTAGGAAGCAAAGGAGGGAGTTAAGGGCAGGACACAGAACTGAGTAAACAGCAGAGTGCAGAAGGCTGGAGAATGTAAGCTGGCCGGAAGCCGAGAATGCACGGCGGAGAGAATGCTCTTAAGTCACGTGCACCCAGCCACCCAGGCCGAGAAGCTGCCTGGCTACCGGCCCCCTGGTCACTCTCTCCACTCAGCACTCAGCACTTCATACCTTCGCCCTTGAAGCTGCGCTCTTAATTTCCAATGTCCTTGCTTCTTTCCTGCCTAATTCGAAGCCCTGGAAGGAAGCATTCTGCTAAGAGAGGAAGAAGAAGGCGAGTCTTGGTCCCTGTAGTCTTCCTAATAAATCAGGGAATGGTGGGACTTCCTGGTGGTCCAGTGGTTAAGCCTCTGCCTTCCAGTGCAAGGGGCATAGGTTCAATCCCTGGTGGGGGAACTATATTCCACCAGTCGCCTAGCCAAAAAAAGAGTCAGACAGTAGCTCCCACCTGTGTGCTTACAAGAGGTTTAACTAACCCCAGTAGAGGGTCCCGTGCTGGGAAGTTCCCATGGCACCAGACCTGGCCTGTAGTGTTTATACATGCTGAAGCCTGGAGAGGAAATTCTAGAATCGGTAGCTTTCCACAGCCACCCTGACCCCAAAGAGCAGAGAAATTCCCTCACAGAGCAGGAGCCCTGGAGAGCCACAGATGGCTAACAGCTTTAGGAACCCTGACTTCCTGTTTATGCAATTTTTTAAAATTGCATTTTGTCAGACACTCTTTTAGTGCATATGGGAGAGTCACACGGTTTTTTTCTACTTGGCTCTGTTTATGAGACAAATCTCATTAACAGTTTCTGAATATTAGCCATCCTTCCATTTCTAGAATAAACCTCACTTAGTCACAAAGTTTTTTGTTTTTTTCAATATTGCTGGGATGTGTATCTAGCACAGGCTGAAAGTAAAAGTGTTAGTGGCTCTGTGGTGTCCAACTCTCTTGCAACCCCATGGACTGTAGCCCACCAGGCTCCTCTGTCCATGAAATTCTCCAGGCAAGAATACTGGAGTGGGTTGCCATTTCCTCCTCCAGGGGATCTTCCAGACTCAGGGATGGAACTCAGGACTCCTGTATTGCAGGCAGATGCTTTGCCGTCTGAGCCACCAGCGGAGCCCAGTACAGGCTTCCACACTCCAAAAAAACTGAGAGTTTATGATTTCCGAGTTTAAGACACTAACACACTTCAATCCAATATGATGACCCCGCTGTGTGCTTGAAATGTGGCCACTGAAACTACAGAACTGTATTTTACATTTTATTTATATACTTTTACATAATTTTTTTCTATTTCCTTTTTTTTTAATGAGCCATTAGGCGTGTAGGGATCTTAGTTTCTTGACCAGGAATTGAACCTGCACCCCGCCCACCCAACCCAGGACATCCACACCCACTGCCCTGGAGGTACAGAGTCTTAACCACCGGACCGCCTGGAAAGTCCCATCTTCCTTCTGTTAACTTTTGTGGTAAAACACACAGAACAGAAAATTTACCTAAAACTTCCCATTTTTGAGCATACAGTTTGGTGGCTTTCATTGAGTGGACATCACTCTACACATCCCAGAACTTTTCGACCATCCTAAGCTAAACCTTGGGCCCCTTAAATATTGACTCCATTCTCCCTGCCCCCAGCCCTGGGTAAATACTATTCTACTTTCTGTCTCTGTGGATTTGACTACTTTAGGTAGCTCCTACCGGTGGAATCCTGTAGTATAGGTTACTTGATGTCTGGCTTATTTTACTAAAAGTAATGTCTTCAAGGTTCATCCGTGCTGTAGAATTTCATTCCTTTGGGGAAATGTATTACCCAGCAACCTGTGACTAACACAGAGATGTACAGAAATTGATGGATTTGAAAGAGAATATAGGGGACTTCCCTGGTGGTCCAGCAGTGAAGATTCTGTGCTTCCTTCCACTGCAGGGGGCTTGGGTTAGATCCCTGAATTAAGATTCCCGAAGTGGCTGAAAAAAAAATTTTTTTTTTCAAAGTGATAGGTTAGTTTCCTTGGGGTTGCCATAACAAAGCGCCACAGGCTGTATGGCTTAGACAGAAATTCATTTTCTCACAATTCTGGAAGTTAGAACTCCTAGATCAAGTTGGAGATTGGTTTCTTCTGAGTTCTCTCTCCTTGGCTTGTTGACAACCGTCTTTCCTTTGTGTCTTCACGTGGTCACAGTGTGAACGTTCTTATCACCACTGAACAGTACATTTCCAAAAAAGGCAGGTTAAAAAGTTAAGTTTTCTGTTATGTGTATTTGACCACAACTGAAAACAACTATTATTTCTCAAAAAGTCAGTCAGTGAAAAGTTCTTCGAGCAGGAGATGCTGAGTATTAACAGCAAAGAGTATCACATGTAGAGCGATAGTAAGTTGATGAGAAGAAGCATATATTTAAGGGTCAAAAAGACAAGTAAAAGTTTTCTGAGTCAAAAAACTAAAAATAGAACTACCATATGATCCAGCAGTTCCACTCCTGGGTCTATATCCAGAAGCAACAAAAGCATTAATTCTAAAAGATACATGCACCCCAGTGTTCACAGCATCGTTATTGCAACTGTCAAGATCTGGGAGCAATCTAAGTGCCATCGAGAGATGAATGCGTAAAGCCGCACATGATGGAGTACTACTCAGCCATAAAAAGAAAGGACATTTCGCCATTTGCAGCAACATGAAAAATTTGGAGAGTATTATGCTAAGTGAAAGAAGCCAGACAGAGGAAGACAAAACTGTATTTTATCACTTATATGTGGAATCTAAAAAAATACAAGAAAATAGTTCATATAACAACAATAAAAAACAAACAGACTTGCAGATGTAGAGAGCCAACCAGTGGTGATCAGCGGGCAGAGGGAAGTGGGGAGGGGAAGTGTAGGGGTAAGGGATTAAGAGGTACAAACCATCATGTATGTAATAAGCTACAAGAATACATAGCACAACACGGAGAATATAGCCAATTTTTCTATAATAACTATAAATGGAGGATAACCTTTAAGAAGTGTGAATCACCATATTGTACACCTGTAAACTTATATTATACATCAACCCTACTACAATTTAAAAGACAAGAAATGCAAAAAAAAAAAAAAAAGGCAAGAAGGATTAGCGTGAGATAAGAAGAACTTCACTGTTGTTCAAGAACAGTCCTGGAAATATTGTCACATTCTGGTTTCAGTTTAGGGAAGTTGAGGAACTGACCAGCCAATGACTTCTGTTCTCTCTCTAAATAAAGAAGGTAGGTCATAGACTGAGAATGCGGACTGAGGGCAGAGATCAAAGAGCTTAAAAATAGTGTGCTTGTCACCATGGCAACAAGACAGCCCCGACCAGAGGGTTGCAGAAGGACTGTAGGCTACGCTGGACGAGGACGGTGTTGAGTTTGGTCATCGAGTCTTTATGACGACCCCGGTGGCTCAGATGGAAAGAGTCGTTTGCAATACAGGAGACCTGGCTCGATTCCTGGGTCTGGAAGATCCCCTGGAGAGAGGAACAGCTACCCACTCCAGAATTCTTGCCTGGAGAATTCCATGGACAGAGGAGCCTGGCAGGCTGCAGTCCATGAGGTCACCAAGTCGGACATGACTAATGCTTTCACTTTTTCACTTTATGCCTCGTAATATGACTTTCTCCAGTGATGTTCAATTGCTTAGGGAGAAACACATGTAGGGGAAAAACCCTGATAGACGGGCTTTTTCTTTTCTTTCTTTTTTTTTTAATTTTTATTTTATATTGGCTTATGCTCAGATGCTCAGTTGTGTCCAATTGTTTGGGACTCCAAGGGCTGTAGCCCATCAGTCTCCTCTTTCCATGGGATTTTCCAGGCAAGAGAACTAGAGTGGGCTGCCCTTTCCTCCTCCAGGGGAACTTCCCTACCCAGGCATCACACCTGGTTCTCCTGCATGGCAGGCAGATTCTTCACCAACTGAGCCACAGGGAAGCCCAATTTTATACTGGGGTGCAGTTAATTTACAGTGTTGTGTTAGTTTCTGGAGTACAGCAGGGTGATTTAGTTATACAGATACAGGTATTGGAGAAGGCAACGGCACCCCACTCCAGTACTCTTGCCTGGAGACTCCCATGGACAGAGGAGCCTGGCGGGCTGCAGTCCTTGGGATCACGAGAGTCAGGCCCGACTGAGCAGCTAACACTTTCATACATGCGTCTTTTATTTTTTTCAGATTCTTTCCCATATAGGTTATCACAGAGGATCGAGTAGAGTTCCCTGTGCTCTATGGTAGGACCTCGTGGTTTATCTGTTTTATATATAGTAGTATGTTTGTGTTAATCCCAAACTCCCAATTTATCCCTCCGCCCTCGACCTGCCCTCTTTGGTAGCCGTAAATTTGTTTTCAAAGTCTGTGAGTCTGTTTCTGTTTCATAAATAAGCTCATTTGTGTCCTTTTTGAGATTCATGTGATCATTGTCTTTGTCCCACTTCCTTCACTTAATATGATCCTCTCTAGGTCCATCCGTGTTGCTGCACGTGTACATGCTGAGTTGCTTCCAGTTGTGTCCAACTGTTTGCGACCCCAGGGACTGTGGCCTGCCAGGCTCCTCGGTCCATGGGGTTCTCCCGGCAAGAATACTGGGGTGGGCTGCCATGCCCTCCTCCAACGGATCTTCCCGACCCAAGGATCGAACTCACGTCTCCTGCATTGTCACGTGGGTTCTTTACAAGTAGCACCTCCTGGGAAGTGCCATATCACTTCACGCCTTCTCTCTATGGCTGAGTAATGTCCCATTGTATATATGGACCACATCTGCTTCATCCATTCATCGGCCAGTTGGACATTTAGGCAGTTTCCGTGTCTTGTCTATTGTGAACAGCACTGCTGTGAACATAGGGGTGTGCGTACCTTTTCAAAGCACGACTTTCTCTGGATGTGTGCCCAGGAGTGGGATTACTGGATCATATGGTAGCTCTATCTTTAGTTTTTTAAGGAACTCCACACTGTTCTTCATAGTGGCTGCACCAATTTACATTCCCACCTACAGGGTAGGAGGGCTCTCTTCTCCTTATGCTTCCCAGCATTTGTTATTTGTCGACTTTTTTGACGATGGTCATTCTGACCAGTGTGAGGTGATACCTCACTGTAGGTTTTTTTCCAAGTGTAGGCATTTTAAAAAAAAAAAATAATCACATTCAATGTCTAACACTCTCCACTTTAAGAAGCTGTCTGAGCCTAAACTCTATTTGTTCATTTTTATTTTAAAATTGTGGCTGCGCTGGGTCTTCATCTTGACACGAGGCTTTTCACCCTTTGTGGTGCATGGGCAGGGTGGGAAGGGGGCTTCTCTTATCCAACCCACGTCCCCTGCATTGGAGGGGAGATTCTTAACCACTGGGCCACCAGGAAAGTTCCCTCATTGCAGTTTTGATTTGCATTTCTCTAACAATTAGCGATGTTTAGCATCTTTTCCTGTGCTTTTTGGCCATCTGTATGTCTTCTTTGGAGAAATGTCTATCTAGATATTCTGTAGGTAGGCTTTTTCTTTTTCTTTTACCCCAAGACTGGGGTAATAAAAAGACAGAATGGCAAAGGAGTGTTAAGTATCCTAGTGTGAAAAGAGGGTCATTGAAATGATAGACTGTGGAAGCATATCTGAAGAGGAAAGCAAGGAAACAGCATGCCTTACTAAAATACACATGCCAGAGTATGGGAGATAAAGCCCCATAAAAACTGGGGAGTTTGTCACTCGGCAACTTTCCTGAGAATCCAGTAGTCTGAGGACAGTGGGAATATCCCCTCCAAGTAAAGGAGTTATTACGCCTTGAACCACTTTGTGATGGTTTAGTCGCTCAGTCGTGTCCAACTCTTTGCGACCCCATGGACTGCAGCCCACCAGGCTCCTCTGTCCCTGGGATTGTCCAGGCAAGAGTACTGGAGTGGGTTGCCATTTCCTTCTTCAGGGGATCTTCCCGACCCCGAGATCGAACTGGCATCTTGTGTTGACAGGCAGATTCTTTACCCAGGTTCTTTACCAATGAACCCGCGTTGACAGGCAGGTTCTTTACCACTAGCGCCATCTGGGAAACCCTAGTTAGCTCCGAATGGGGACTGGTTGCCCAAGGAACCCATCATGTGATTAGGGGTTGAAATGCTCAGCCTCACTCCCTGACCTCCAGAGAGGTAGGAAGATTGAGCTTGTGCACTGGTGGCGAGTGATCTCACCAACCATGCTTCCGTAATGCAGCTTCCATAAATGCCCTGAACAGCGGGATTCAGAAGGCTTCCAGGTGGGTAAAAGCATCAAGGTGCTGGGAGATGACACGCCAGAGAGGGCCTGGGAGCCCTGCCTCCCTTCCCCGTATCATCCCCTGCATATCTCTTCTGTTTGGCTGTTCCCAAGTTGCATCCTTTACAATAAATCATTAATACCCTGGTGGCTCAGACGGTAAAGAATCTGCCTGCAATGCTGGAGACCCGGGTTCAAAAGATCCCAGGGTCGGGAAGATCCCCTGGAGAAGGGCATGGCAACCCACTCCAGTATTCTTGCCTGGAGAATTCCGAGGACAGTCCATGGGGTCACAGAGAGTCAGACACGACTGAGTGACTAACATTTGCACTTTCAATACTGAGTGCCTGCTTGAGTTCTGCAAGCCATTCTAGCAAATGATGGAAGCCAAGGTTGGAGTCCTGGGAACGCCCAGATTTCTAGCCAGTCAGTCAGAAGCAGGGGAGGCCTGGGACTTGTGGCTGGAGTTTGAAATGGGGGCGGTCTTGTGGGACTGAGACCGTTACTTGTGGGGTATGATGATAAATAATTGCAAGCGGTTAGTGTGCCCAGATTCAGAGAAGGCGATGGCACCCCATTCCAGTACTCTTGCCTGGAAAATCCCATGGATGGAGGAGCCTGGTAGGCTGCAGTCCATGGGGTCACTAAGAGTCTCTCATGACTGAGCAACTTCACTTTCACTTTTCACTTTCATGCATTGGAGGAGGAAATGGCAACCCACTCCAGTGTTCTTGCCTGGAGGGTTGCAGGGACGGGGGAGCCTGGTGGGCTGCCGTCTCTGGGGTCGCACAGAGTTGGACACAACTGAAGCGGCTGAGCAGCAGCAGCAGTGTGCCCAGATTGAGACTCTCATCACTCAGAGGCTGGCTGGAGTTAGAGAACTGGTGGCTGAAGTGGAATACAAACACAGTTGCTTGTCAGAAGTGTCAGGAGCAAAAGCCAGCTCATAATCTGTCCCCAGGGTCAGTGGTAAAGAATCTGTGTGCCAATGCAGGAGACACGGGTTCCATCCCTGGTCCGGGGAGATGCCACCTCTCGTGGAGCAAGTAGGCTCGTGTGCCACAACTACTGAGCCGGTGCTCTAAAGCCCAGGAGCCTCCCTACAACCAGAGAAAAGCCTGAGCAGCAACGAAGACCCAACACAGCCTAAATAAAGTTTGTGTGTTTGTTTAATCTGTACCCAGGTCTACTCCCCCCCAAAACCCTCCATTAGAGAGAATGCTAATAAGACTTTAGTAGACCAGATGACCACCCCGTGGCTCTCGGTCAGCTTCTTCCCCTCTGGTCTCCCCAGTACCTGTTTAATGTTTACAAGTACCTGCTGATGAACAACACAGCCGTGGTTGGCTGCGCGTGGATTTGCCTCATCACAGCTATGGAGCTTCGTCACCGATGGAGGCCCACTTTGCTGTCGTCAGCAAGCAGTGTTGGGCCCCCTAAAGTGCTACGGCTCCCTAGGGAGACCAGCCAAGCCCCTGGTCACCCGAGGAGCACCTTGGACCTCTTCCATCAGGGCCTGGGCACTGACCTTCGCTGCCCGGAATAATGAACTCTGGTTCTGTTTGCTTTCCTAGCCAACAGCATCTGTGTACAAACTGAATGGCCCCATTCACCGTCAGGGTAACCCACACAAGACTGCTTCTGATCAAAGGACCGGGTTTGTTAGGAAGTTAGGGGGCGGGTCCACGTACCCCAGCAGCAGAAAGCAGCTACTCTAACACAGGCACGGCCCGCTGGGTTCAGTGCCCGGTGGCAGACGGCATCTCTGGGGTCTGGGTGCTGTCCTGGCAGGATGTGGGTAAACACTCTGAACCAGTGGCACATACCTTCTACCAGCTTACACAAGACCCGGGAGCCCTCCGGGGTCACGTCTCAGGCTCACACCCGATGACTCACTCTTTAAATGTTTGCTTCCTGTTCCTGCTCTCCTGCACTCTGCTGTTTTGAGGTTTCGGTGCCTTAAAGGCTGGTACAGTGCCATCGGAGAGCACCCCGGCAGTAAACTGTGAGCCGTGACGGCCTCTTGACTCTTTGGGGGGGGGGCATCTCAGGAGTGCCTTGGTGGCTCAGACAGTAAAAGAACCCACCTGCAATGCAGGAGACCTGGGTTCGATCCCTGGGTAGGGAAGATCCCCTGGAGTAGGAAATGGCAACCCACTCCAGTATTCTTGCCTGGAGAATCCCCATGGACAGAGGAGCCTGGCGGGCTACAGTCCATGGGGTTGCAAAGAACTGGATGCCACGAACTTCATGGCTTCAGGAGTGCCACTTTGGGGTCAGGCAAAGATCTGGGCAAGGGGGTAAGAGATGCTTCTTTACTGGGGGTCAAGGAGGTGCGTCCCTGGAGATCCTCCAACGAATACCTTGTCCTGGCTCCCTAGACATCCCCACGCGGGGCTCCTAGAGACCCTTCCCCAATGCAGGGCACATAAAGACAGACAAGGTCTGTGGCCTTTGCAGGACACAAAGAGGGGCGTACAGGCTCTTCAGCCCCCACCTCTACCCTCCCCAGCTGCAGAGCGCCCAGTGTCCAGGTACCCCCCGAACCCCTCCCACCTCCGTAGGGCACGCCGCCCTGGGCTCGGAGCTCCAGCATCCTCTCGGACCCCTCCCTTCGCGACGCGCGCTACTCCCACCCTGGGGCTCGGCCTCAAAGCCTCCTTCCTCAGTCATCGGCCTGGAAGACACCCGGCGGCGGCGGCGCGGGGTAGCGCGGCGTCGCCGAGCATCCGCAGTCCCGCCGGGCCCCGCCCAGCAGGAGCCGCGAGCCAGGCCGCGCCCGGGACCAGTGCAGAGCGCGGTGAGTGAGCAGGGCCAGCAGGGAGGGACCCGGGAGTCCCGGTCTCCGCCCCACCCCAGCCCCAGGCCGAGCATCCCGACCTTCAGCTCCTGCTTGCTTCTGGGCTCTGTCCATTCGTTTCAGAGCCCCAGAGCCGACCCTAAAAAAGGACCCCACGGCCCCTCCCTGTTTTGGGCCCCGGGCAGAGTAGTCCCTTGGCCTCCTCCCTCCCTGCCGCAACCAGGAATCGGCACCCCCAGCCCCCAGCCTCGCCCTCATTAAGCTTCTGAGCCCCTCCCTTTTTCCAGGAGCCAGGAATGCAAGCCAAAAATATCTCTCGCTTCCAGACCCAAGAGGCCCGGCTTGCAACCCCCTCTGCTCCGAAAACCCAGGAGTCTGAGCCGTAATTGCTCCAAGAATCTGGGCCCACAGCCTGGGACTACATGTCCTCGTCTCCCACCGCCCTGATCCCAGAAATCTTGCTACCAACAATCCCCACCGACACATGGGACTTTGGGGACCGGCCCATCCTTCCCTTCCACCGCGAACCGCATTATAGATAGAGGATTAGGGGGGCCCACTTTGCTCCTCCCTAAAATTCCTTAAACACTGCAACCCAACCACTGTTCTTTTGGAGACCCAGGAACCCCCTAAAGTCTAGGGATCCGCAGATTTCTCAATTTAGGGACCCAGGAGACAGAGATCCTAGCAAACAGACCCCAGGAAAGCGAGGCCCCCTCTCCCCAGCCGCTTTGCGACCCAGATGTCCAAGATTTCATCCATTCTGGCAGAGGAGGGAGACGAGGGGGGAGGGGGCTGGAAGGGGAGAGGTGGGGGGGACCCGAGCTGGGGGAAGGGGGCTCTGTCCTAAACAAAATCCAAACAGACGGGTTGCCATGGCAACGGCCTTCCCGGGCCGGCCCTGGAGACTTCTCCATCCAGCGCAGGAGCTAGGAGGGCAGCCCTCCTGAGCCCCCACCCCGCTAGCTGTTGTGTCTTCCTGTTTTGTCACCACGGAAACAGTGACCTCAGCCCTCCGCCCCTCCGCTGGCTGGGCGGGACCTCTGCGGCGCGGTTCTTCCCCGGAGGGGTGTGGCTTTGCCTCTGGCCCCGCCCTCGGGGCGGGACTGGGATAGCCCTGGCCAGGGAGTCCCTTATCCGGCTCGAGCCCGGTGTTCCGGCCCCGCCCACCCTCACTCCACTGCCGGCCAACCCCACCCAGACCGCAGACCCTTCTAATCTGCAGCTGTCGCCTCTGCTTCAGCCGCAGCGGTCGCTGACCTGTAAGGTGAGGCTGCAGGAACCCCCGAGGGTGGGCGCAGCGTCCAGCATTCCGGGTGCGGAGGGATTCCAGTTGTCTCAGGCCGGAAAAGGTGGTCTAGGTCAGGACTTGGGTCCTGGAGAGGAGCGGGCTGGGGGCCTGAACTCACACAGGTCGTACATCTGAAAAAGGAGGTGGGGTGGGGCCTGGGCCCCCGGGTCTGAGGGAGGAAGGGCTGGGGGCCTGGACCCCTGGGTCTGAGGGAGGAAGAGCGGGGGACCTGGACCCCAGGGTCTGAGGGAGGAGGGGCTGGGGGTCTGGACCCTGGGTCTGAGGGAGGAGGGGCGGGGGGTCTGGACATATGGATCTGATGGAGGAGAAGGCTGGAGTCCTGAACTCGTACAGGTCGTACATCTGAAAAAGGAGGTGGGGTGGGGCCTGGACTCCTGGATCCGACGGAGGAAGGGTAGGGGGTCTGGACCCCTGGGTCTGAGGGAGAAGGGGCTGTGCTCCTGGAGGAGCTCGGAGTTCGGAGTCCCGGGTTTGAGGAGAGTGGCTGGAGTCCAGAATTACGGACCTCCTCCCCATCCAGGTGGCAGAATCCGAACTTTGGATTCAAAAGGCCAGAGACTGACTTCAGTACCCATGCTGCCAAAGTGAAGATGGAGCTGGGTCCCCGGGGGTTGAGAGGCCAGGCTGGGGTTTCAGGACGCGATTCTGAGTTTTGGAGTGATGAGGTGTGGTGTTCGGCGCGGAGGTGGGGACAGGACTGGGGCGTGGCCGGGGACGCCCTGAGCTTGGTTCGGAAGCCAACAGGGTGTTTCCTCCCCCTGCTTGGGTCCCCGGCGGTTCATTCCTGAGCTCTGACCTCAGGCCAAGGCTGGGGGCTCGGAGGGTGGGGACGGAGCCCACTCCTCCAGGCGGTCCGCGCTCTAAGTCGCCTTCCCCGGAGGCTCCCCGAGGCCCCGCCCTCTGCCTCCTGGGCGCGCCCCACTTCCTCCTAACGGGTCGGGGGAACGGGAGGTGGCAGACTCCTGCTGGGCACCTCCCAGGCGGCCCGGGAGGCCCAGCTCCGGCCGGGGAGACCAACCCTCCAGGAGGTGTCGGGAGGTGTGGCCACTGTCTCCGAATTGGATTCCAATACTGTGCGGTTTCCCGCCCCCGCCCCCACCCTGAGATGCCAGGCGTGCGCCCGGCGAACCCAGGGGTCCAGGTACCCAGCCACTCCTCTTGGGGTTCCAGGCTCCCGGCCCGCCTTTTGGGGACCCAGAACTCACATTTAGAAGGCCCCAGAGATTCGACCTAGCAGCTCCTCCTCCAGGGACCAGGAGTCCGGGCTCCACACTCCCCTCCCCACCCCCAGCATCCCTTCACCCTCCCCCCTCCGCCAGAATCCCTGGAGCTGGGCGGGGGTCGCGGCGCCGCCTCCCTGTCCTCGCCGCATTCCGAATGGCTGGGCCGACTTGCAGCCCTTATAAGGACGGAGACGCGGCGCCGCCCGGGCCGCCCCGCCGTCGGCCCCCCCCCAGCCCTCCCCTCCTCCGGCTCTCCGACCTGGGCAGGGTTACGATCGCCGCCCGCCCACGCCGCCCCGCGGGGCGTGCACTCTCCCCGCTTCCCTGGATTCCCGCCCGCGCAGGGTTTTTTTTCGGGGCGGGGGAGGGGGGGACGAGAGGAAGGAAGGGGAGGGGCTTCCCTCGAGGTCCCCGTCCGGGACTCCCGGTCCAAGTCCCCGCCCTGGCTGGGAGGCGCGCCCGGGGTCCACCACACCACCTCGCCGCGCGCTCTGGGCCAGCCCGGGCCGCGGGCGGGCGGGGCAAGGTCTGAGCTGGACGCTGACGTCTTTTCCCTCCTCCCCGCGATCAGCCCTTTTCCAGGTGTCTGACCCAATCCGCCTCCAGGGCCGGATCTCTTTCTGGTGGGGGTCCTTCGCCAAGACCGCTGGTGAGTGGGGCTGGGGGGTCAGACTCTTGGATCCGAACCGCGGAGGGGTTCTGGGGTCTGGACTCCTGGATCTGAAGGAGGAGGGGCTGGGAAACTTGGACGCCTAGGTCCTGAGACCTGAGGAAGAAATCTGTTCAGGAACTGGTCTCCTGTGTCCCCAGGAAGCTATTGTGAGGGACAGCTAGACTGTGACTCTGCCCTCCTACACTGGAAGAGGAAGTTTTACTGCCCGGGAGTTGAGAGAGGCCTTTTGAGCTTGCAGGGGGTGCTTCCCTGGTGGCTCAGTGGCAAAGAATCCGCCTGCTATGCAGGAGACGTAAGAGATTGGGGTTCTATACCTGAATCCCGAAGATGCCCTGGAGGAGGGCAAGGCAACCCACTCCAGTGTTCTTGCCTGGAGAGTCCCATGGACAGAGGAACCTGGAGAGCTACAGTCCATGGGGTCACAGAGGGTCGGACACGACCGAAATGAGTTAGCACACAGGCACCCCAGACCTAAATTCCTGTGGCCACAGGAGGGGTGCTGCTGAGGCTGGTAATACCCAGTTCCAACTGGAGACAGACTCCCCTTCAGTGAGAGGTGACAGGCTGGAAGATCGGGAGATCTGATCAGATGTGGGTCCCTGATAAGGTTCCCGAGTGATGGCTAGATTCTTGAATGTGTCTGGAGGCTGGAAATGTTTGTTAGATCAAATAAAGTCCTGGCTGCAGATCCCTGGGTACCCAAAGGAAGGAAGTTGCAGCGGTGGGTTTTTAAGAGATCACAGAAGACAGGGCCTCTTCTTCTGATGGGGGTGGTGGGAAGGGCACAGGATGGGGACGCTTTAGAGCAAAATCTTTTTTTTTCTTGGCTGTAACCCAGGGCATGTAGGATCTTAGTTCCCCAACCAGGGATTGCCCCCTGCTTTGGAAGTGCAGAAAGTCTTAACCACAGGTCCACCAGGGAGGTCCCTAGAGTAGACTCTTGAGTGGCTGTGTTGCTGAGTCCCTGGGGGAAAGAGAGCAGCTTTGTGTGTCTGGAGTGGAGGGAAAAAAAAGAGACGTGATTTTTCAAGAGTTGGCTTTCAGGGCGAAGAAAGAAGGGTCCTGGGGAAAAGAGAGTCAGGATACCTACCCTCCTGAGCTCTGACATGAGGCTGGAGGGGGAGAGGAGGGGACTACCCGCGTCCCATTAGGCCTGGGACTGGCCCGGTTTGAAAACTGAAAGGCCCAGATCCTGAGTACCCCTCCAGCTAGAGTCCAGATTACACTGTCCACAACGGCCCCTCCAGGGAGGCAAGTGCCCCAGGGTGGGGGGCCCTGAACCCCCCTCCAGTTTGAACGTTCTTAGGATTTTCTCTCCCCTCCCCCCAGCCATGCCGGTGACGGTAACCCGCACCACCGTGACGACCACCATGTCGTCGTCCTCGGGCCTGGGCTCCCCGACCATCGTGGGGTCACCTCGGTTGCTGACCCAGCCGCTGGGCCTCCTCCGCCTGCTGCAGCTGGTCTCAACCTGCGTGGCCTTCTCGCTGGTGGCCAGCGTAGGCGCTTGGACGGGGCCCATGGGCAACTGGTCCATGTTCACCTGGTGCTTTTGCTTCTCCGTGACGCTCATCATCCTCATCGTGGAGCTGTGCGGGCTTCAGGTTCGCTTCCCGCTGTCCTGGCGCAACTTCCCCATCACCTACGCCTGCTACGCCGCCCTCTTCTGCCTCTCCTCCTCCATCATCTACCCCACCACCTACGTGCAGTTCTTGTCTCACGGGCGCTCCCGGGACCACGCCATCGCCGCCACCGCCTTCTCCTGCATCGCCTGCCTCGCCTACGCCACCGAGGTGGCCTGGACCCGGGCCCGGCCCGGCGAGATCACCGGCTACATGGCCACCGTGCCCGGCCTGCTCAAGGTGCTGGAGACCTTCGTGGCCTGTGTCATCTTCGCCTTCATCAGCGACCCTGGGCTGTACCAGCAGCATTCGGCCCTGGAGTGGTGTGTGGCCGTGTATGCCATCTGCTTCATCCTGGCGGCCGTGGCCATCCTGCTGAACCTCGGCGACTGCACCAACGTCCTGCCCATCGCCTTCCCCACTTTCCTGTCAGGCCTGGCCCTGATCTCCGTCCTCTTCTACGCCACGGCCCTGGTCCTCTGGCCGCTGTACCAGTTCGACCAGAAGCACGGCGGCTGGCCGCGGCGGCAGATGGATGTCAGTTGTAGCAGAAGCCACGCCTACTACGTGTGTTTCTGGGACCGCCGACTGGCCGTGGCCATCCTAACAGGCATCAACCTGCTGGCTTACCTGGCCGACTTGGTGTACTCGGCCCGCCTGGTTTTCGTCAGGGTCTGAGGCTCATCCCCGGAGTGGGGCGCTCCCTAACTACCCCTTCTCGCCGGAGGCCCTTCGCAGTGCTCTTCCCGGCCGCTCTCGCCTACTTTTCTCACGTCCTTCCCAACCCATCCTGCGCCCTTGTCTGTGTCCCTCACGCTGCCTCCTGCTCTGCCTCCCTTCCTGTTCTGTTTGGTTGCCACATCCTGTTTTACTCCTGCCTGCTCTCTTCTACGACCTTCTCTGCTTTGAGGCTCTCTTCTCGTTTCATCCTGTGTGTTTCCGCCTCTGTCCTGTTTCCTTCTGACCGGTCGGGAGCTCTGAGCCTTCTTCCTTCTCGGCCCCGCCCCCCCCACACCTCCAAAGGTGCTGAGCTCCACATCACACACCCCCTTTTGCAGCTGTTCATACCCTGGGCCTCCGGAGGGGCCTCCTTGCCAAAGCATGCCTGCCCGCCCTGGCTGTGCCTTAGTTGATGTGTGAGTGTTATGTGTATATGTGTGTCTCCAGGGGTGGGGGTGGGTAGTTAGGGATAGAGCCCCCTTTCTCTCAGTGGGGATGGGGGGGTGTACAGTGTTCCTCCCCTATAAGTTAAAAAAAAGAAAAAACTCTGGAGGTCAATAATTTCCAGTGGGCTGGAGGCTTAAAGCAAGACCCTGGGTCCTTAGGCCCCACCTGGTGCTCAGCCTCACCCGAGATTGGCTCCAGAATTTTTGCCAGGCTTCTTAAAAACCCACTGCCTAGAGGCCATCTTAAAGGAAGCAAGGGATGGACGCATTCCATCCCAAAGACTCTCTGAGTTATTAAGGAAGGAGCTGGCAAAGAACCGCAGGGTCTTGAAGACAACTGTTTCAAGTATTTGTGAGAGACAGGGCGGTGGCCCTCCAGCTTCAATGTTAAAAATAGCATCTCCTGCCTTTGCTGGGAAGAAAAGAAAATGGCCGCTGCTAGCCTTCAAGGTGATGTTAGCCTGGGTTGTTTTTTTTTTTTCCTGGTCACAAGGGCAACAATCACTGGCTGGCCCTGTTCTTAAAAGGGAAGTTTCTTTTCAGTTTTTTTTTTTTCTGTAGGGTGGGGTGGGGGCATGGGATTGCTACTATGCCACAAGCAAAAGAATCGCATTGCGTTGCTTCAGTGTGTTTGGTGTACACACAGGTGTGCTTCTGTGTGCTCGTTGCTTCCTGCTGCAGCTTCCTGCTTCTCTGGGGCTCATGTGTATAACATGATCTATATAAATGTATAAATATATTTTTTATTTTTTTTTAATTCCCTGGAGCTTCTGGTTCCCATCGGCCCCTGTTGTCAGTCAGTCACGGAGAGAAGCTTTATTCCTTCTCCCACATCCATAATGTTCATTCTTTTTTTTTAAAAACCTCAATATAAAGATAAAAGAAAGACCTGTGCCTGCTTTATTCATGGGGAGGGCTCCAGGAGAGAGGGCAAGGCCCAGATTTCTGGGTCTGCTGGGATCAAGACAACCTTGGCTTCATCACAAAAGAACTGAGTCTGGATCTTCCAAATTGCTCCCTCAAATGAAGAGAGCTAACTAGGATAGACATGAACAAGATTTCTCCCTCTTTAGGACTGCCCTGATGGTTCAGTGGTTGGGAATCCACCTGCCAATGCAGGGGAAACAGGTTCTATCCCTGCCTCGGAGTAACTAAATCCCTCTGCCACCACTACTGAGCCTGCACTCTGCAGCGAGAGAAGCCACTGCAGTGAGAAGCCCACGCACTGCAGCAAAGGGTGGCCCCTGCTCCCCGAAACTAGAGAAAGTGTGAGTGCAGCAACAAAGACCCGACACAGCCAAAAAGAATTGTTTTAAAAAAGAAAAAAGATCCCTCTTTGGAGTCCCACAAGCATCTGAGAAATACCGTGCCTCATTCTGAGCGCAGCAGAAGCCAGGCAGCACTTCTTACCATCTCCTCTCGGTCATCAAACACTGTATTCTTCCTGAATCTGACACAGGATGAGATGGTTGGATGGCATCACTGACTCAGAGTTTGAGCCAACTCCTGGAGATGGTGAAGGACAGGGAAGCCTGGCATGCTGCAGCTCATGGGGTCGCAAAGAGTCGGACACGACTTAGCAACTGAACAACAACAACAAAATCCTGTTTATATCTGTCTCATTCTCCAGGTTCCTTTAGTTTTGCTTCACCCAAGCTATTGTTTCAGCCTCCTTGACCCAGGAGGGTGCCTTGCTTTCAACATCTGGATCTGGTCCTGTCCTCTGCTCAAATCCTTCCATATCCTGCTCCACATTGCCCAAAGGTAACACCAAAGCCCCTCTGTCTAGGACTTCAGGATCTGACCCTGCCTGAATTCCCACTCTCAGTTCCATTTTACCCTCAGTGCTAAGCTCCCTGACACTCACGGTCAACAGAAGACTTTCAAGAAGATCAAATGAATTACTCTTGCCACGAATCTCTGTCCCACAGAAGGTCATCTTGTCCGGTTTCTCCAGGACGATCACAGATACATAAATAACATGATCTGGGGGGAAATTCAAGGATCATGCAACCTATTTTCTCCACCTACAGCCGCAAAAGCAATTGGGAAGAGAGACTGCAAAAGAGGGAAGGGTCCCACTGGAGGCGGGGGAGGGCTATCTAGAGCAGGCTTACGCCCTTTTGGGGAGGAAAAGCTTCCTTTCGATCTCTGCACTGTCCACCCCAGAATTCGGACCTAAGTCAGTCCCCACCTTCTCGAAGAGCATCTCCCTCCCCACCCCACCCTTGACCCTCTTCTGGAATGCACCAGAACAGCTGTAGGACCAAGGGTGATATGCTGGCGATTGGAGCCCAAGCCGAACTAGAACAGAGCGTGGTGGGTTCCTAGGTCCGTTTTCGGGGCCACCCCCGCCCCCTATCCTCTATCCTGGGGGGCGGCGGACCCCTGGAAGCAGCTGGAAAGCCAGTGGCCCCCACGTTTGAGGCTTTAGTACTCGGATTCGCTCATGCCCGGGTTGCGGTTTCAGAAACAGACCCCGACCCCCACGAGTCCCAGGGAACTTGCACTGGGCGTCTCGCGCCTCTGGCTCGCCGCTGCATCACGCCTCGTTTCTCGGGGCATGCCGGGAGAGAAAGTTCTCAGTCGCTATGCCAGAACAGCCGATTCGCAGGTCCAGACTACAAGTCCCAGAGCGCATTGCGCCTCGCAGCCCCAGCCCTGCCGTGGTTGCCCTTAGCAACAGGGCCGGTGTCTTCTCCCCTCCCACCCCCAAGGAGCCGGAACTGGGAAGCGCTCAGGAGCCAGGGAGAGGGACAAACTGACGCCAGAGAGAGGCAGAGACTCTGGTGGGGAGACGGAGGGAAAGACAGGAGGAAACCTGACCCGGCCAAACGTTCCGAGAGACCCTCCTAACCCCCGGACGGAGATGCCCAGAGTATTTCAGGACTAGCCGGCGAGGACACAGACTGAATCAGTGAGAGCCGTGGAGGAAGCGAAAGACCTTCCACACACCTCCCCTCCCCGAGCTGGGAGGGATTCTCAGAGATAGAGAGACACACAGAGTGGGTGAAGAAGGGACAAAGATCGAGCTGGAGAGAGGAGAAGGAAAGGGAGATAGATCAGCTTAAATATTCAGAGAGACCCCTAGCCATGGAGAGGGACTCACAAAGCCAGCGAGTCGTTAGAGGAGCAGGCACAGAGCAACGGAGAGGGACAGAGAGAAAGCATCTGGAGAGACCAGGGGGGAGAGATGCAAAGAACCAGAAAGAAGAGGACATCGAGAGTGAGACAGAAATAGGGAGGGAGAAGAAGAGATTCAGAGAGACAGACTAGGAGTGAGAGAGAGACACCCCAAGACCCTGGAGGGGGATGGTCCACAGGAGGAGTGACAAACATAGATGGACACACACAGCGAAGAAGAGAGAGAGAGAGAGAGATAAAAACAAATTCTCAGAGATGAGGAAAGGAACCCAGACCCACCCAGACAGACAGACAGAAAGGTAGGAATACAGGGAGAGGAACAGAGGCCGAGGGAAAGGGATACCCCCGGGGGGAGACGCAGACGTATAAAAATCACAAGAAGCCCAGAGGGAGAAATCGAGACTTGGGTAACATCCAAAAAAGTGAGACGCCAAGACTCCCTCCTGCTCACCGTTGGATCTCAGCACCAATACAAAGTTTGTGCAGTGAAACACGGAGACACAGTCGGACGAAGATCCTAGCGGAGTTGCGGTGGACTCACAGGAGTCGCCGCGGCACCCTGGAGGGGGTCGGAAGACGGGGCCGCGCGGCAGATTGGGGAGGGGGCAGGGCACAACTTAGAGGATGCCCCCCCTTCACCGGGCCTCTGGATTGGGTGTGCGCTTGTGTGTGTGTGTGTGTTGGAGACGGAGGGCATAGTCCTTGGGCTCTCCGGGGGGGGCGCCTTTAAGCCGAAACCCCGCCCCTAGGTCGTCATGGCAACGCCTCCCCCCGCCCGGGGCTCCCACATTTCAGCAGGTGCCGGAGCCGGAGCTCCCACCACCGCCGCCGCCCGTGCCTCCGGCTCCTCCGCGCCCGTGCTCTCAGCTCTCGCTCCCCCTGGCGGAGCCGGCGCGCCCCGGGGCTCTGCTCCCGGCCCTGCGCGCTCGGCTCCTGGAGGTGCCTCGCCCCTCTCACTCTCACCGCGGCATCTCCCGCAGGCTCTTCTGTCCTCCCGAGCTTCCGGCTAGTCGCCCTTCCACCTGTTTCCCCAGACAGCCAGGATCCCGGTCCCTGCTACGTTCCTGGGGCCATGTCCGGCCTGGGCCCCGGCGGAGGCGATTCAGAGGGCGGACCCCGGCCCCTGTTTTGCAGAAAGGGGGCTCTGAGGCAGAAGGTGGTCCATGAGGTCAAGAGCCACAAGTTCACCGCTCGCTTCTTCAAGCAGCCGACCTTCTGCAGCCACTGCACTGACTTCATATGGTGAGGGAGGGGGCTGGGGCCCCGGGGGATGGGGACCCTTGATGAGCAGGAAAGAAAGGGCTGCGGCCCTGGCTCCTGGCCCCAGGCTGGGCACGGGTTAGGGGTAGGCACTCCTGGGTCAGAGAGAGGGAGGTGGGGATCCTGGCCTTACGGGTCCGAAGGAAGGGGCTGGGGGCCTGGGCTCCTGGGTCTGAGAGAAGAGGGGCACGGACGAGGGGGGTAGGATTTCGGGGTCCCGGGAAGAGAAGGCTAGCTGGGGTTCAGATTCCTGGGTCCGACATGAGTGGGGTGGGAGTACGCGGGCCTCCCACGACCTGCAGAGGCGAGGGGTCCAGGCACCCTTTTCAGCACTGACCTCAGATCCTTGACTCTCACAGGGGGATTGGAAAACAGGGTCTGCAATGTCAAGGTAAGAGCTGGGGACCTGGACTCCTGGGACCCTCGGGAGGGTGGAGGCTGGGGACCCGCAGCCTAGGCTGCTTGACACACGTGTTCGCTGGTCCCCAGAGAGGCGCGGGGGAGCCCGGGGCGGGGGGTGTGGCAGAGACCCTGCCTGCAGGGGGGGGGGGGAGCTCTGACGGCGGGGCCACCGCGGAGGTGGCACTGGGGCCCCTCCCTCGGCCGGCTGCAGGTGGGGACAGATATTTGGAGAATCTGTTGCCATGGGAACAGGGAGATTTGGAAAAGGGGAGCCGAAGGGGGGGCTGGAGATACAAAGTCAGAGCCCCCCCCAAGCTGCCGTTGCCATGACAACACCACCCGTCCTGGGAAGGGGCAGGCAGGGTGGGGGTCACCGATGGGTGGGTGGGGGCTGGGTGGGGCCGGCAGATATGGGGGCCGGGGGAGGGGGGGCGAGTCCTTAAGTACCAGCTGCTACTGCTGAGAGCAGAGTGAGTCAGGGGAGCGGGCGGGCCGTCGGCGTCGCCCCCAGACTCACTTCTGCCCAAGTTGATGCTCTCCGTTCTGTTGAAGGGCCTCTCTGTGTCTCCTCCCTTCTAGTCTGCCTGCTTCTCTTCACTTTCTCATCGCTGTCCCTGGATCCTGCTTTCTCTCTCTGTCTCCCTCTCTCTCTGTCTCCGTCTTTGGCTGTGTGTACGCACTGGGCGCTCTGTTTCTCTGTTTCCGTGATTCTCTGCATCTCTGTCTCTTTCTTTGGGCCCACCTTTAGAATCTCTGTCTCTCGGTGTCTCTGTCTCTAATCTGCCTGTCAAGGTCTCTTTGATTTTCTCTGTATTGAACCCTATGGAGATCCCTCTCTCCTGGGTTTCTTCCTGTCTGGGTCGCCTCTCTGATTTTCTGTCCACTGGAGTCTCTCTCTGCTCTGGGTCTCTATGATTTTCGCCTTCAGTCTGCAGTTTTGTGGTTCATCGACGATGCCACGAATTTGTGACCTTCGAGTGTCCAGGCGCTGGGAAGGGCCCCCAGACGGACGTGAGTGCCCGGACACCTGGTTCTCCCTCCTCGGGCCGCGCCCCCGCCCTCACCCCCTCGGCGTCCGTCCCAATTTCTCCTGCTATTTTTAAGGCTGGGAGGGGAGGGGGGCTGGAGAGATAGGGAGAGCTAGTCTGGCCCAGATTCCCTGCCCTTGGCCTGGAAAGGGGGAATGAGAGGGGACCGAGACTGGCTGGGGACCCAGGTAGGGGACAGAGGAGGCCGGGTGAGGGGACCTCAGCGCTGGAGGAGGTCAGCTGTCATCCAGGAGTCAAGAGATTTAGAAAACAGAAGGAGGGGCAGAGAGAGGGAAATTGATGCAAGCACTGAGATCCTGAGATAAGACATAGAGAGAGAGAACCCCGAGATGCAGGAAAAAGAGACCCAGGCAGATTGGGGGAGGGTGGAGAAAGCAAGCACAGTGGAACAGAGTCAGTGACACAGGAGGAAGGAAAAAGGAGCCCGGAGAGACTGGGAGAGACAAACTCAGAGAGACGGAGGGGCAGACACTCAGAAAGGGAAACTAGAATAGAAAATGGTAGATACCGGGAACTGCTTAGGGGTCCTGAGAGAAGGGAGCCCGAGAGATCCTGTCACACACACACACACACACACATATGTGCATTTATAGATGCCCCCTCTGTGTGTCGCACACACACATACACCCGTGTGCACACACATACGTATGCATATTGTGTATGCACACACACACATATGCATACACAAATTCCCCCATGTTGCGCACACACATGCACACATCCCCGATGTACGCACACACAGATGCACACAACCATTCTCTCCCTCCTCTCCACCCCCAACATCAAGGGGCTAATAAGAACTGTCCAGCCCCCATCCCTCCTTCACTCTCTGTCTGGCCCTGGGACTCCTCTCTGTGAGCCTCAGTTTCACCCTCTGTAAAGTGGGGCTGACCATCTAGTGCTGACCTGGAGAACTTTCCGGCATGATGGAAGCATTCTGTATCTTTGTCATCCAGCTGCCAACCACCATAGCTAGCCACCCAGGGAAGGAAGTTTAAAATCCTGCTTTGTTTAGTTGCTAAGTTGTGTCGGGCTCTTTGCGACCCCATGTACTATACCCTGCCAGGCTTCTATGTCCATGGGATTCTCTAGGCAAGAATACTGGAATGGGTTGCCATTTCCTTCTCCAAAAAATCCTGCTTAATTTGAATTAATAAATAGCCACCTGTAGGATCTCCCTGATCCAATGGTTGAGTCCACACTCCCACTGGAGATGGCGCAGGTTCAGTCCCTAGTCAGGGAACTAAGATCCCACATGCCACGCAGAGCAGCCAAAAAAAAAGAAACAGCCGCCTATAGTTAGGGCTACCGTGTGGGATAGGCATCAATCTAGACACCCCCAGGCTTGTTTTGACAGTTCAGTGAAGTCAGGCAGCATGAGACTAGCCCAGGGTTTGACACAGAGTTGGAGATGGTTTTATGGTTAGCAGATGGAGAAAGAGGCGGATTGAGAAAGAGAGAGAGCACACCACGGAAGTCCATGAGGCATTTTGCCAGCTTGTCAGGTCAAGAAAACTGAAGTTTAGAGGATGCGACTTCCAAGAACATAAACTGAGCTCCACTGTCTCCCAGCGCCTATATGTATTATGATCTGCTGCCTCACCTGCCCACCTCCACCACCACCAAACACTCCATCTGATTTACCCAGGGCTCATTGCGTGCACTTAACAGGGATCTTGTATATAGCATAAGAATGAATCTTCTCAACAGCTTATAAAGTTAGGTATTGTTCCTGTCCCCATCTAACGAAGGCTCTTGGGCCAGGACACCTGGGCTTGAGTCCCACCTCCACCCCGTGTTGGTTCTGTGACCTTCCAGAAGTTAATTTACCTCTCTGCACCTCTGGAGTTCCTTGTCTGTAAAATGGGGTTTAATAATCATGCCCTCATCTGATAGGATTGTTTTAAGGACCGAATGAGCCAACTTCTTGGGTATGAATACCTGGTATGTAGCCAAAGACAAAATACTAATTATTATCATTGTAAAATTGTTACTATTATCGGTGAGGAAATGCAGGGAAATAGTACAGACAAGGCCTTTCCTCTGTATCTGGCTTTCTTTTTTCTCCGTGAAGCATTAAGCTTTTATTCTTGTCAGCAACACAGATCAAGGGCTTAAGAAGTGCTCAGGGCTCAAGACGCATGATTGCATTCCGTCTGCACAAGAACCCTTTCAGGGAGGCCTCATGGTCCCATTTTATGGGGAGGCTCCCTGAATTTCTCAAAAGGGTGGTGTGGGGAAAGATCACACAGCTGGGTCATGGGCAGAGTCAAAATTTGGACGCTAATCTTCCAAATCAGAACCCCAGTACTGTCTCCCTTTCTAATAGCTACTTTCACCTTGAGAATAACCACAGCAGCCCCCGTGTCAAGTACGCTGCTGGGAATTTTCACCCACAGCATCTCATTTCTTGTGGCAGGAACACTGGGAGCTGGGGTCAGCTGAAAGTCTTTAGAGGTTCACAGCGTGCAAGTGCCAACACCTTTCCCCACCCAAGTACAATTCAATCCCCACTAAACTTCAAAATAAAATCCTAAGAAAGTCTTGAATTTTCACCTTATAAAACTCTTGCAGTGCACTCGTAGAAAATCGAACCCGGGTCTCCTGCACTGCAGGCAGATTCTTTACCATCTGAGCCACCAGGGAAGCCCCACAGTGTTCATCACTCATTTGCGTCTGACTCTTTCCGACCCCATGGACGGTAGCCCACCAGGCTCCTCTGCCCATGGAATTCTCCAGATAAGAACACTGCAGTGGGTAGCCATTCCTGTCTCCAAGGGATCTCCCTGACCCACAAATCAAACCCAGGTCTCCTGTACTGCAGGTGGATTCTTTGCCATCAGAGCCACCAGGGAAGCCCTCTTAGAAAATCACAAATATCAAATTATTTCATACACAGACATTGCCAAGGGTGGAAGGAGGAATGCTTTTCCTGGTGTCTTAAATTCATGCTTAATTGGAACTGAGCTATAAGCACTGCTTCAAGATATAGATTGTTTGTTTCCATTGGGCAGATAAAAGACAATGAGGCTCAAAATTGGGCATGTATCTGAAATCACACAGCTGGGGGATGGCCCAGCTCTTGATTAAACCCAGGGCTATGTGGGGACTGCAATGAAATCGCTAGTAATGACCTCGGCAGTGATGACAGCAGTAACACTGCGGAGCACATTTAACCAGACCCTGCTGTGTGCTTTACACTTAATCTTTGGGGTACCTGGGTCCCTGAGACTGAGAGGGCATAGTCTCTATCCCACAAGGGGCTCAGAGAAGGCTGGCCATCATTGGGCAGACATTGAAAGAGGCTGACCACGAATGATCGGGGGTTCGTGGTGGCCCACGAGTCCTCAGAGAACAGCTGTGGAGGACTATGGGGTAGGGGCTGTGGGACCTTGGAAGCTTCCACTTCCCTTCAGATTCTTCCCAGATTCCACCTTGTTGATATAACCTTCCTTGATCACTCTATTTCACATTTCAACACCCCCCCCGCCCCCGCCATCCCTGACAGTGGGCATCCCTGCTCCATCTTTGT